>JAQFZE010004111.1:0-11660 GCA_034695245.1 Dicyrtomina saundersi
TAAAAATATGACAAAGGGGGTCGGTCGGTCCTAAATCTAGCCTTTTTTGTATTACATAATATGTGGCATGCCCCTTATGAGTGATTATAATGTACATGTTAATTGTGTACATCTGTATACAAGGTGATATAAGTAATTGGCGGATTGGCGTCTCTCTGTTGTAAGTACACTGTGCACAACTGCATTGTAACTAATTAGTATTTGGAAGGGCCAGCAGTGAATTGTTTGATGTTGGATCCTGTACTTGAAGTTTAGTGTTTAGTAGACTTTGCATGTATTTTTATGAAGCATATAATACTATTTATAAATTGTAAACTATAATTACAACAAAATTTGCGTTTTGATGTATCTAAGGTTTGGCCATAGTAATCATCATGTTGTCTGCGACGGTGACGACGTTAACAGCTTTATCCATGTCAGCGATTAGCACCAATGGTGTAATCAAAGGTGGTGGAATTTACTACATGATTTCAAGAGCTCTTGGTCCAGAATTTGGTGGGGCTGTCGGGGCCATTTTCTCCTTTGCTAATGCTACGGCTGTGGCTATGCACACAGTAGGCTTTGCTGAATCTCTGAATGACTTACTGAAAAGTTTACAGGTAATCTTTGTTTTTTTTATTAACCTTAGTTTATATCTATATTGTATCTAGTCTCAAAAGCGTTAGAATAAGGTTGCTATAAAGTAACCAAGGATTAAAATAGCGTAAGCACTTTCCTACGTAATTGTTAATGTTAACAACAACCAGCTACTTATATCTAGTCATTCTAGTACATGGGCTATGTACCATATGTATGTCAGGCATATATGATGCCCTTTATGAAATAAAATAATGCATTATTAGTGGTGTATAAACTAGGATATAGTTTTTAATACGACAATTTGCCTAATGTGTACTAATAAATTTAATTGCATAAGTTATACAATTTGTGTGTTTAGTTTGTGTACCATATGTGTTATGGCTGTGATTACGATTTCAAAGAATGCATTAATAATGTAATGAATTTTGTTTGAATATCACAATTGCAGGTGAAAATCATCGACAATGGGGAGAATGATATTCGGATTGTTGGGACTATAGCATTGATAGCGATGCAGTCTATTATTATCATTGGTACTGAGTGGGAATCGAAGGTGGGTCATTAAATGAACGACAATTATTGTACTATTTTCAGTGACACTGATTTTGAATGCTTGTATGTAAGGGCTTCACATCATTATGTCACTTTGTAGGCTCAAGTTGTGCTGCTGATTATTCTGCTGATTGCCATTGCGGATTTCCTTATTGGAGCTTTCATTGGACCCACTGATGCCGTCGAAATTTCTAAAGGCTATGTAGGATTTAACGGTAATGAATTCTAAATTTTAATGTTTTGAAGTAATAGCGCGGAGTAGAGTAGAATATGCTATGTGGTACAAACATTTTCAAAATAGGAGAAGATCCTCAGCAACTGTAAACAGTTTGTAAGTTAGGAAATTAACAAAAGCGCAAATTCCACAAATGTTCAATTTACAATTAAAAATCCAACATTACTCATTCTTTAGAACCACCTAGGGCTCATCCCTAGCAGGGTTGTTTTTTGTAATTAAATAAAAGTTTTTATTTCATATCTATAGCAACGGTAATGGCAAGTAATTTTCTACCGAACTTTCGAGAAACGGAAGGGACGAAGCATGGTTTTTTCACAATCTTTGCCATTTTTTTCCCCGCTGCGACTGGTATCACTGCTGGAGCTAACATTTCTGGAGATTTAAAAGTAAGGAAAGGAGAAGCTTTTCTTATGAAAAACATTACATTCAAAAACAATTGCGTGTTTGAATGTTATTTAATTCAATTATCAAATTTTACAGGATCCTTCTGCAGCTATTCCTAAAGGAACTTTGTTGGCTATTATATCAACGACAGCATCCTACATAGTTTTTGCTCTACTTGCCGGTGCTGAAGTAGTTCGAGATGCTGCTGGACCAGGTTTTGAGGGATTAAATGTGACAGAGGAAATTGTGGAGTCTTGGGAATTCGTTAGTAATTGTACGCATGGCGATCACAGTAATTGTGCTTGGGGCTTGCATAATAGTTTCCAGGTACAAGAATCGTGTAATGTTTGGAAGTTTTAATCGCACAAAGCAACCTAAAATTTGGTGGGCTGTGGGTCATTTGTATTAAATAGTTTACGTGATTTGTATTAATTTCGAGTATTATTTTGATTTGTTAGGTCATGGAGCTTATGAGTATATTCGGACCAATTATATACGCTGGATGTTTTGCAGCTACCCTGTCTTCCGCATTGGCATGTTTGGTTTCTGCACCCAAAATTTTTCAAGCACTTTGCAAGGATAATTTGTATCCGGGTATTGGAATTTTCGGAAAAGGGTTTCGGAGGAATAACGATCCATTTTTTGCGTATATTGCGGCTTTTATCATTGCTCTCGCCTTCATTTTAATTGGTAATTGATATTTATTTCATTATTTGGGCATTCTTGAACTTTTCAAATAAATATGTGGGAAATTGTTTTACTATTATTTTATTTTCGATAACTAGCTCAATTGAACGCCATTGCTCCACTTATCTCAAACTTCTACATGGCAGCTTATGCTATGGTTAACTTTTGGTATGATTTTACAGAGAATTTATACAGCCTAATTGCCTTTAATTATTATACAAGCAACTACTTAAATATTTCATTGCAATAGAAATGAATGAATTCTTTATGTATTTGAATTTTGTACTCTTACAGTACGTTTCATGCAGCTATCGTGAAACCATTGGGATGGCGTCCAGAATTTAGGGTAATTAATTTAACAATGGTGACCTCAGTTTTAGTTTATAAATCTGAGTGTATATAAAAAATGTTTTGTTGTTTTTTGAAATAGTACTACAGCAAGTGGTCCAGCTTAGTTGGTTTCATTCTATGTGTTGCCATTATGTTCCTCATGTCATGGGTCACAGCACTGGTCACTATCGGAATATTAGTGGTTCTGTTTTGCATTTTGGTTTACGTCAAGCCTGGTATGCTTTATTTCATACATGTTCTGCAACCCACATTGTGTGCGATTTAAATACATTACCTACTTTGTTTTTACATAATTATGTATTATTTTCTCCTGAATTTTAGAGGTTAATTGGGGCTCATCTGCTCAAGCCCAAACATTCAAGAGTGCTTTGAATTCTGTTCAGTCATTGGTACACATTCAAGATCACGTGAAAAATTACCGACCACTTTGTTTAGTTTTGAGTGGACGTCCATCATCACGCCCAACGCTGATCGAATTCGCCTACCAATTCACTAAGCATAATGGAATGCTCATTTGTGGGCATATTATTCAGGTTAACACAATTATATGAAAATCTATTTCAAGCTACGAAATACTTGTTACTAAAAAAGGTCTTCTAATACTACGCTGGTCACTATTAGTGCGTGGGTCTCTAAGAGAATGCGGGGTAAGTGTCTGATATTGAATAGAACGAGGGTCGCCATTGCAACGCGGTGATTTGCTACACTTTAACATTGAGTGAGATCAAAGATTAATTTCGTTGTATAATGCACTAGATAAAAATGTCTGAGCTCGAGGAAATGAAAATTTAAGTTTGAAAAGTAATTTTGAAATTCAGTTGAAAAATTCATATTTTATGACCAAATAACTCCACCAAAATAGGTATTAAAAATTTCGATATCCTATTAATAAGATACAATATTGATACTGATACAATTAGTTTTGAATTTTTTTTCTCCTGAATTAAATTTTCTTGCATATAATTAAAAGCCTATCCAATTCAGATACCATTTTGGATATGTTATTTAAGTTTAAAATTTCAATCACACTAAACCAACTTTGGTTGGGTAATTTGGGTATTAATTTATTTTTATTTTTCAACTCAATTTAAAATTGAAGTACTGTTAGAATTTTTCAATAATTCTCTTAAAAGTGTACTTTATACTGTGGCCTTATTCGTTATTATTGCTATATGATGGGGATTGCAAATCACCACAGTCACACTGTGTATAATACTTACGTGTTTACGTAAGTGAAAGTATTATAATTTTATGTTCCAATTTTCACTTGGGAAATTCTAATTGTAGGAACGTCAACCATACAAAGTTAGGGACTATCTTCAGGATAGAGCTTACGGTTGGCTACAGCAACACAAGATTAAAGCATTCTACGTAGTCGCTGATGATGTTGACTTTGAAGAGGGAGCTAGATGTTTAATTCAAGCGACTGGGATTGGGAAAATGAGACCAAATATTATTCTCATGGGTTTTAAATCCGACTGGACTCAGTGTGATTTAGAGGATGTAAAAGCCTACTTCCGTGTTATTCAGTAAGTAGATCATAATTAATAATAAACATGTATTTTCACTCAAGCCGAAAGAGCTGACATGTGCACACTTGCACAATATATACCTACCTACATACGTGCCAGCTACATTTAAATATATTCACAATATTAAATTTTTCGTGTATAGTGACGCACTGGACAATCATATGGGATTTGCAATTTTGAGACTCCGGGAAGGACTGGACTACTCCGATACTATACAGGAAGATAGTGATGAAATTGTTGCGGATTTAACTCGCCAGGACTCTACCAACAGTAAGTTCCAAAGCATTTACAAAATTCCTTTTTTTCGATTCCTTATGTATATTATAGGCCTACTCTTTCTACTTCCTATTATTCAGATGAGAATATGTTTGACTCATATCTTGACATGTAGTTAAGAAGTTTGCCATTTTTTAATGAGTAAATTTTAATGAATTTTGAAAGCTTTACAAAGCGTGCAATGAGAACGTGCTTTTGTGCTTTTCAAATACTTAAAATCAACTAAATTTTAAGTTACAAACTAAATTAAATTTATTATAAGATACTTTTAAAGTTTTTAACTATCATGTTATGGACGTATAGGCATTGATAATAATTACTTCCCTTTCAACTGTACAACAACTACACAGCAGTACTATATTTCTCCAGTACTTTTAAATCCATTATTGAATCTTAATTTTATTTTTCAAATCCAATCCGTAGGTGTAACATCGTCCCCTCCACAGTCACCCACATCCCCCAACTTTGACGGAGAAGTGAACGATGCATTTACACTCGAGCCTGAGCCTACGACAAAGCCAAAGAAAGGCGACAAAAAGAAGAAGGAAATAGGGGCTGATTTACGGTAATTAATACTATGCTAAAACTGATATAAATTATACATTGCAAATTGCAAAGTAACAAAGTACGGCGATCTCGCATTGTTAAATTAATGAAACTCAAAGTGAATGGGCAATGACAAATCTGTAAAGCTTTATTTATGCTCACATTGGAAAAGCTTAAGTATACGCCAGTTCCGTTTCATCCCATTTCATTCCATGAGGACAAAAAACCTCAACATTACCATGACCATGTATGTGTGTGTGTCATTGGAAGTGATTTTCTGTGTAGTTGATGTTTTTTTTGTGTGAATCAATTTAATTGAGTTGGAATTTAGACTGGGACTATAACGAGAATGGAAGTAAAAGTCCTGATAGAAGCGTACGGACATGTTGCCACGTATGAATATGTATATAAATAATCCAGAGTAAGCTCAGCTTCACCCAACTTAAACTTAAAGTTAATGCTATGAAATGAAATGGAATGAAACGAAAATGCTCCCACTATTATCGTACAGTGTATAGGAACACATACACGAGAGCTAGACAATGACTTGAATTGAAATTGAAATGTGATTTTGAAATGTGAGTGCAGAGGTCCTGGAGGAAGTATTTTACCCAAATCTGTCATAAATAATATAACACAATTTCAACGGAAGCAACGAAAGAGCACGATCGACATTTGGTGGCTTTATGATGATGGCGGTCTTACAATGCTCTTACCCTACATTATCAGTACACGGAGTACTTGGCAAGGTTGCCAAATCCGGGTTTTTGCACTGGCTAATAAAGAACATGATTTGGAAGTGGAGCAAGCAAAGTAAGTTTACACACTCTACATACATAATATACACACTAATATATTGTACACACCTACTCCGTTCCGTACAGTTTACAGCTTTTAGCTGCCGAGTCTCAAAGTTCATTCCTAAGTCCAGATAAAAAGTAATATAAAAGTAAAAGTTTCAGCAGAGCATTATAGTTACGGCACGTACGCGGGGATCATGGAGGATCTGAGGGAGCTAAAGCTGTAAATTGTAGTAAAGTGTATAAGTATTTTGTGTGCATGAAGTTTGAGTAAAATCGTGTTAGATTGTTCGTCACTGACATTTTCGGATCTTGTTTGTTTTACAATTTACAGTCTCGCGAGTCTTCTCTCCAAATTCCGGATTGCTTACTCAGATTTAATCATTGTGACGGACGTGATGAAAAGGGCAAGTGACTCAACGAGGAAATTATTCGATGAAATTGTGACGGAGTACCGTAAGAATAGTGAGCACACTATTGATGATGGTGAGGAAATTTAAAAGCATATACATAAAAATATGTACTTACAGTATCGATCGAATTCTTGAATTTTAACGGATAAAATGTGATATCTCTTGTGAAAAAGAGTGCAGATATCATAGTTTGTTTTTACTTATGAAAAATTAGGATTGAAATCTGAAATCCTTTAAATCCTTTTTTTTATCCTTTTTTATTTATAAAAATAATTTATTATTTTTGATTTTTTTTTAAATTTTACAGAAATGATGATTGATGAGTCGGAGTTGAAAGTTCTGAAAGAGAAGACAAACCGTCATCTACGATTAAGAGAGTTGCTCTTGGACCATTCCAGAATGGCCAACTTGATCGTGATGACTCTGCCGATCCCTAGGAAAGGTGGAGTTTCTGCTCCCATCTACATGGCTTGGTTAGAGGTTCTCACAAGAGACATGCCACCTTTCCTCCTAGTCCGAGGAAATCAAGCTTCCGTCCTCACATTCTACTCATAGTTTCTCCCCTTCAGTTTCCATCTTTAAACTGCTGCTGCTTAAATTTTAATTTTTGGTTAATTTTTCTTTTTCTTTTTTCCTTTCCTTTTTGTTTTTCTCATTTCGATTTCTATTCGATTTCAAGTTCAAGTGCCAATACTAAATTGAATGTGCCTTTTTATTTGAGCTTACATCATGCATCACTTGTTGTAAACTGGATCCTCTTGCCAGTCAGTATTTCAGAATTATTATTTTAGTACTTTTATTTTTTGAGATTCAGGTTTCCGGTGCAACTGTATGTCCAAGTACATAGTAAGTCGTAATTTCGTAATACCGTATGTAGTTACCTATATTATAGTACAAGATCTGTAATTTTACATTTCCAACTAATAATAATTCCTCTTTAATTTCTTTAAGATACAAAACATTTCTACTTTTGCTGTGCCATTCTGCATCTCTATCCTTGGTTTGGAGCAGTGGCATGCGTGTATAGTTAGCTTATCTAATTTTCCAGCATGTCTGAATATACTACTGTATTATGTAATGAAATCTGAAATCTAGAAAACCTTAATTTTCATCTAGTCTTGCACTAAGTAAATTACTACCATACCATAAGTTGTACTATATGTGCAATTTATGCTTTGTTTAATACGTTTAAGGCAAACCCCAGTTATAGTACATGATAAACTGTGGGCTAAATTAAACATTTAATACACATGGATGGAAATTTTGGAAAGGAAACGTGGAGTAAAATATATACGATTACATAAATTATTATAAAGATCTTAACAAAAAAGGTGTACCTACATGTATAGTATTATTAATAATAATTAATTGTATTTATAAATCTAATATTAATATTTTCACAAAAGCTTAATAATATCTACGGTAACTATAATTAATCTTCATATTATACCATTTAAAAAAACAAAAATATGTAGATGTATAAATTATCTTTATAAATTATAGGTTATATAATTCACGAATTTACCTGTAATCCTACTACACGTGATGAACGAATAAATCGTAAAGAAAAAAATGTGTAAAAATATAATATGCCGCCTCTATGTGTAATGACATGCATTAGATTCGATTTTGACGCAATTTCGTAAAACTCTGGCTCTGACATGGCATTCACGTGATTGCATTTTACAATAGTTTAAAGTGTGAAGAAAAACTTTGTATATATAATTACGTATTTGAAATTTAAGGTGTGCATTTACTTTGTTAATTTACTACTAGAGCCACTTCTTCCATCATCCCTTTATACTTCGGTAAAAGGTAAAAAGGTCACCATCCATAATGATTATAATGTCATCAAAGGATTTGGAAATTGAATTTGATTTCGACGATACCCTTTACCTGCTCCGTTGCGAACGAGTCTACTTTTCTACATATAAAACTATCATCTGTTGAGTATTTTATTATGCATGTAAATCTTACTTAACTGAGGAGATTGATATTTGAAATTCCAATTCCAATGAAGACATGATTTCACGCACACTGTGCACTCCATCTAAATCTGAATGTTACTACGCTCCGATTCACATGGAGCCACTGATATAAGACCAGACCAGACTGAGACTTTTGGAACCCACACCAGGATTCGAATCCCCCTACCTGAATCGGGATTTGGACTTTATATTAGGGATACAAGTAATCCACTAAGCTCCGGTTATTTAATGCTAGCGGACGACGACGACGACGATGCGATGTGGAGTGGATGGGAAGGGAAGGGAACGAAGAACGTCTACCTGGGGAGACAAGATTGGATTCTATGAAATTAATGAGAGAGCAGTCAGTAGTGAGTGGAGTTAGTACGTCTAGACTGCCGTAGGCAATATGTAGAGGCACATCCTATTCGCATTTAGATTGAGGAGAAAAGCTTACTGGAGAAAAAATTCGCAATGAATTATTTACTCAGCTCCGTTTCAACTCACAAGATTTTCATTTCATCCAGCAAATTTAGATTTTTATTCCTCCGGACTGCGTAGTTACTTACTTTGACTCCAGACTGTGTCTATCGTAAGTTGTTAGCGTCATCGTTTTCGCCTTGGTGAATGTCGAGCATGTAAAACCAACTACCCCCTTTCTTCGAAAAACTATAACATATATATCTATATAGCAAGATTAACATGTTTGTACTTAAGTAGGATGCTAAATACAATTTTTTGCATTTTCGAGGTAAACATTAAATATAATATCTGTATCTTTCCTATAGTTTTTTCTTATAACTGTATATGCTATTATATCAGAACTCATCGCCGACTTTCGATTCTCCCTTTATTCTATATTCAGTGTATATTTACCACCCTGTTTCATACATAGTTCACTTCATTAGCGTGAATTTTAATTACATCCAGATTTAGAATCGAAATCAAGTTTTCTAGATCAAACCTCAATAATTAATGAAGTTACAGATTTACGTCATTGATTAATGTTTTTGCGAAAAATTAGACAGCACCACTTTTCAGCTTAAAACTAAAAATATAACTACTTAATATATGTTCCTACCTCCAGGTGAACTTTATTCAATCATCAATTAAACTGTTTACTTTGACGATAATAAAGGTATATTGCTTAAAGGCTTTAGACTATGCAAACAGCATATCTCTCTCGATCTCTCTCTCTCTCTGCGGATGGATTTAAAAAGGATCGATGTAACACTTGATTCTGATAAGTTTTCCACTCCAGGCGGCTCGTTTCCTCTTATTATTTTGCAATAATTTCTAAAAGGCTCAAAAGTAGAATCCTTTGAAGAACAACATAAAGGGGAAATGTATTTATACTACAAGTTATAGAACTAATGATGGTTTTGTACGAATTGGTGAATAACTTAAAATTAATTACTTTGAATTTCATCCTAAATTTGAGCTACTGGGATAAGTAAAATTTTGAATGTGCGCTTACTTACACAACACACTAAAGTGATAAATATATCCTATTATTAGAAAGATAAAATTAGAAAATTTTGCTATTCTCAAACAGGTACATACATGCAAATAAAATAGGTTGTATGTACACTTTTTAAAACTTAAAATAATTAGAGCAAACTGAACTTTTTGAACGTAGTTATTGAACGTAAACTATACGCCGTCGAGGTGGTGGGGTTAAGCTATTTATTTTCCTGTCCTTCCAGCGCTAGATATTAGGGAGAATTGCACCGTTTTAAGAAGTTCAATAACAAAAATCATTTTTCGAAAGCGTGTAAAATGTATCTAATATACAAAAATGAAAAATCTGTATATTTTCCTTAGATTTTGGTTTAGAAAATTTAATATGACGTATAGAAACAGGATACTGGTTAGTGAGCTATTTGACAGCATCACTTACTGTTAATAAAATTGTTCTCTAAAAAATAAATAATTATTTGCAACGCCCATGCAACAAAATTTCATAAATGTTATAATGTAGAGAATATAACACCTTCAAAGAGATAAAAAGCAAATGAAAAGCATGTCGAAATGAAAATGAAAAGGATGATGCATGAGTGTAGCCCGTCCCAAAATAAACTCGTCAGTTTTTCTTATATACGTATTTGTTGGCACTTTGTCTCAGTGGGATTTGCTTTGAAGCTTTCTTTTCTTTCCGTTTTCCTCATAATATTCAGTTTATTATTATTATTATTATTTCCAAGAAGAGGGAAAGAAGAAGGCAGTCAAATTTCATCTGCTCGAGTCCCGAGGCTCTTAACTCAAGCAAAGAAAATGGAAGTGTAATAACACAAAGGATAAATATAGCATTTACTCATGCAATCGACGAATCGACGGTGGAAATGAAAACAAGAGAAAAGGTATATATATAAACAAGGCAATAAAATATATGTCTATATATTTCCTCCAATTTTTTGGGGAAAACTGAACTCTTATTTCATATTATTGCGTCTATTTAAAGTTGTTTCTTTTCCTAGTCCCGCGTCAGTCTTCATCTCCTGTTTCTAGTTTCCTTATGTTCATGTACTTTTTTGTTATGTTGTTTTCTTCTTGAACTACACACACACATCACACACATTACAGAAATAGGTATATATATTGTATATGTATGAGTACGTTGTACACTATTATGTTTACTTGAACTTCAAACGATATTGTCATATCATGTTTCATATCGTATTTCAGGAGTGAGCTTTCAGAATGAGAGAAAAGGATATTATTATTTATTATAACAAACTTTTACTTTTACTTTTTATCACGAGGAGACGAAAGAGGAAAATTAAATTATTTTTGTAATCCAAACTGTTTCTTTTTCTTGAAGTCTTGAATTGAATTCCAAATAATCCAAATCGAAGAGAAAACAACTTTAATGTCCTTCATATGTTTCTCTCTTTCTATATCCTTCTTCCGCCTTTAGACATTTTGATATGTTATGGGCTAATATTGCTCCGAAAAATGGTACCAAGTTTCCTCTCTACTATTAATAATCTAGTTATGCCGGTATCAATCGATTTATACAATAGTAGTTTTCGTCTCCTCTGTGATCACAAACTACGAGAACGATACAACGATTGTGTGATGCGGTAGTTTTGTTTGTTGTATGTCTGGGTGTTAGATTACAGTTGAACTTATATACCTATAGCATTTATTCGTAATGTGTGACCTAAATAGAGCTGAGAAGGGGGGGGGGGGAATAGACTGAGCAGCTGGAATTGAGCATAGCATTAACTGGAGTACTAGAGCAGTGCATCCATATGGTACAGGTACAGGTGTCTGCCTGTAAATGCAAATACTGCCATGTACTTACTTCAACTGTACATAGTTTGAAATTAAAA
>JAQFZE010004112.1:0-11659 GCA_034695245.1 Dicyrtomina saundersi
ATGTTTTTTTGAAAATTCAAGCAGCGGGGGCTGCCTGCGCTGGCCGCATTATCCGGCCCTGGGGGTAATATAATTGTTTGTTTCTTCGTCCTCCAGTTCCAGTTACACAAGTCATCAACTCTTGGAACCCTTGTATGTCTTTTACCCCTCGCTCATTCAACACTGTCTTCACACATGCCTACGCCTACACCCTTGAAGAAGGTACACCAAGTATTTCCCATCGATTCCTATAATAATAATTGTAACATTGCATATTCTTTTTTGGCTTCTTATTTAGCTTTAGCTTGAGGAGTAAAACTTTGGTAGTAGTCGCATAGTTCCAAGGGATCTAACCCAATAGTAATCGCAATCTCAACTTCGGACTTTTATAAAAGAACAGAACAACGTCGTCTATTTGTTTAGCTCCTTTTGCACTCAAAGTCGACACGGAATGTGATTTTGCTTTCTATCTCAACTTTCACTCCATATTACAACTTGTCCTTTATAGTCTACATACCTCTAGGAAAAAGTGTCTTTGTTCTGTTCTGTTTTACTAGGCTTTCCCCTCGTCTCGTCTCATTTGGCCTCTATTTCAACAGTTGACGGTTTCTGAATTTGAAGGGCAGGGAAGAAGGACGAGCTAAATCAAGTAACAGAGACAGGGATATTCCAAAATACAGAACTCCTATCCAATTCCTTCTTTCCTCCACGCGACTCCACACACACTAACATAACTGCAATGACTGATGGATTGTGTAGAGAGGAAAATCGATAAGCAATTAGTGGAAAAATCTTCTACTTTCTCCACTCACTCCGTCTTTGTAAACGTAAAGTCACACACTCAGACAGACAGATAGACACACACACACACACACACACATACACATAGGTACACACAATCTCCCACGTCCTAAACCCAAGTTCTTTATCTCTATCTATGAAGACTTTGATAGATTACAACTCCAGGTTAGTCTTTAAAATTGCACACACGCGTCCTTCTCCTCTCCCTCCTCTCACTTTCATTTCCCACCTCTCGACATACATACACCAACTTAGGCACTGAAATACGGAAATACCTACGTGAGAGTTGAGTTATCTGGTTTGTAATGTAGTATAATAGGCTACAAAAATATAATAGTACGCTCTCCGTTCTTCACATTCGAAATCGAATTCGAACTCAAAATAAAATTGGGATAGAAAGAAGAAATAAGAATTTTTTTTATTAACACACAATATACAGATGAGAGTACGTGTACTCCTTTTAAGTATGGCTTCGCAGGTACGAGAACGTGCGCTCGAAATTTCGTGAATAGAATTGTATTAAAAATTAATATACGTTTTCTCAAAAAGCAGGAGGACACACTTTTGTGCCTGGTAATACTGTTACTTGTAATCTATTAATTCACTATTAAGATTTGCGTTATAGAATTACCGTCATTCTATGATTGGGCTAGTCTATTAAAATAGTGTAAATACATTAAGAACTTGGAACGCATTAAGGCAATTTATAAATTCATCAGACACACATTAGCATAGCTTATGACTGTGCTATATGAACACATGGGGAAGAAAGCTAGGAGATAAAATATAAAATATAGAAATTATGATGATCAGATAAGGACAAATTGAAATGGCAGATGTGATCCGATTCTAGATGACTATGACATGACTGACTGACTGACTTCTCTTTTTTTGTAATTTTTCGGCTACTCAGCTGTGTAAGAGCACGGGGCGTGCATAAGTGTCATGACTTTTATTCTTTGTTCCCATCACTTGCCCTCTAATAGCCTACTGAATGACAAACTTTCTTTCCTCTTCTTTCTTCATCTCTGGCTCTTTTTTTTTTGGTTTTCTTTCTCATCTCTTTTATTTCTTCTGTGGATCTTACAGAGCACCGAGAATTCGATATTCCTGACATGATTCTAGTCATGGAAATGGTAATACTGTAGAAAATTGTAAAACTAGGATTTTTACTTGTGCATTAGGATTTTTATAGGACGTCCATTGGTCAGTTAAGTGAAAATGTTTGAAGAAGAGAGAGGGAGGGAAAAAAAAAGAAAGACTCGAACATTACGATTACGATATCATTGAATTGCATTATACTTGGAGTAAAGGATTGTGCATTGTGCTTCCTCTGCTGCTTCTGGTTCTGGTCTCGTCCAATCGTTCCCAGTTTCTTGTGTAGCTCTGGAGGAGCGAGTGAGGAGTGGAAGCGGGGTGTCGTGATTGCATTAGAGTTGCTCTTAAGTTCATAGGAAAGGGTATTTTATTACTTTTTCCGGAGTTCAAATTCACCATTTAAGCCTCATTCCTTAAACTGTGAGCAGTCAACATTTTGTACATGACTTACACATGTATGTATAGTCCAAGTGAAATCGCGACAGGAGAAGATATATGAGAATATAGTGAGACGTGCTGCTTACGCTCTCTTCAAATGCCCCGCTTTCTTTTCAATTTCTCTCTCTCTCTCTCTCTCTCTCACTCACCCTCTAAAGATTATATTGCCAACAAAGAAGGAAGGAAGGTCAAGAAAGCCAAGGATAAGTAGTTGGAAGGAGTGAGTGAGTATAGGATTTAAAATTCTACAGTTTGCCGAAATGGCCAAATTTCCTCCTCTTTTCCTAGTCTGTCACGGCCTAAAGTCATAATTTAAACTAGTGTTGACTTCTATGGCCTAACTGTAATGATGAATCACACATTCTGCCCACTCATTCCAATTATAATGACCAGACTACGAATAGTCTCCGTCACAATAATTCTGTATGAAATTGGAGGGGGGGGGGGGAAGAAAGAGAAAGGAGCGGAGAATGCGTCCTAAAGAAAAAGTGAAATAGTTGATGCTGAATATGCCCATGGTACACTGATACACAGGATGATGGGTGGGTGGGGTTGGTGTGGAGGGAACGGAGAAAAAGCAACGGAGGAAAGAATGAGTACCTACTATATAAACGTTGTAACAAGTTGACGGGAGGAAATGAAAATTTCGCTTTCAATGACTCAACGAATGAGACAAGGCAAAAAGTTTAAGGATCAATAAAGTCACTTTCAAAAGACCATGGTTTCCATTTGAATAAAAATGAATGTGGCTCAACACTCTGTCGTAATTGTTGAGGAAATGTACGACTTGGAAAATTTATACTTTCTACTACTTTTCTCTCAGTTCAGTCAGCCAAAACACGACACCAGCACCATCACCAGTACCAGACCAGACCTCGTCTTCCATTGTCTTAAATAATTTGCATCAAAATAATTAACAGGCTATGCTCTACTTATCTATTTATTTCCAAGATATTTCATAAACTTTTCCTACCACACCACACCAGACCAGACCACACCACACCATCCAACTTACCCACATAAGTCAACCAACCAAGCGAGCAAAAAATAACTCAAGTCCCCTAACCACCCAAACAAAACACACTCTTATATATCTATGTGCATGAAAGAGGCTGTGGGCAAAAAGAAATCAGGAGCAGAACCAGAACCAGAACGGGAAGAAAGGGGGGAAAGCCGCTTGAAGAGAGTAAAAGTCTGAAAGAAGTCATCATTTGATTTTACTTTCCTTCTTCTTCTTCTTTTTAACTTATAATTCCAGCCAGAGTTTTATTCTATATTTTTTGTATAGGCAACCAACTTTCTCCTTCTGGTCTGAAACAAAATATACTCTATATTTATTATACATGCTTTCCATTTTAGGAACCCCCTCCACTATATAGAGTAGCACCTGACCATATAAAATTGGTGAGATCTAAAAGCATCTTAAAATATATATGACATTTATTTCCCTCTCAATATTTCAAGGATTTCTCTCACAGTGGTCCCCCCAAAATTACATACATTTCAGAATGCTTAGAAAATATGTCTATGGAAATAAAATCAAGAATAATTTGAGATATTTTGAGATATATACTCAGCATCCAGCCTCTAAGATTGTAGATGGTTGGGTTGTATGGTAGTCTACTCATTTCTTTTTTAATTGAGCTTCTCAACTGCTTTTGAATCTACGCATAATGTCTTTAGAAAATCATAAGAGGGAGAAAGGAAGAAATATCTAACTGAGGCCTTAGTTTCTACAGGGCTAAAAGCAGAAAGCTATATTTATAGATAAATAACTGTAGTAGTAACTTAGAACAAGTCATAAGTAAAAGAAAGTAGAAAAACTGTTCCTTCGTATAGATTGCTTAGTTTTCTCTCTATCCGGTTTGTCTGTACATAAAATCCAAAGTTGGTTGTAATTACTGCGAAAGTATACAGGGAAATTGATACGATCGATCTGTCTTTTCCCCTACGCTACTCTTACTTTCTCTACTTCCTCCCTATTTCTTTATTCTCTATGGCGCCAACTTTCTTTGGGATTCAACTATAAAATAATAGTTGGCTGTGTGATTTTTCCTCTTTGTACAGTCTACATTTGACTTGTATACTTTCACTTTCCTCCTTTACTAACGTCTCTACAATATTAAACTCCAAACACACATTATACACATTTTGATTCATACCCCTGTATACCTACAGAGACTCACTTGAAGTACCTACATATGTGACGTTTGAATCTTTATTTTTATAGATATGGGGAAAACTTGGGTGATGAACAAAACTACGTTATGTGGCTAAACGGTTCTACGAAGCCACTTACAAAAATATATAAAGGAATAAACGTACACAAGGAGCCTAGAATTGAAAGACTCTGGGAAAAGTATACATGAAACTTTACTCTTTTCAAAATAAAGGACATGCTTCGCTGGCTAATTTTTTGGGAGAAGTAAAAAAAATGTGAAAGGTAGTACTTGATTTTTTCTCTCTACTATTTTTTTTACATTTACATATCAGCTTGATAATTGCCTCATGGAAACATTACATACAATGTGATATACTCTAACCTACCCTCCTTATATTTTTATATTGGTATTCATTAACTACTGTATAGATAGAGGCGAGAGAAAGTAATAACAAATGTAGAGAAAGTCTACTATAAAAACTAAACTTCTCCACTAAATAGCTTACTTTTTCTTTCTTTTCTCTCCTAATTTTCACAATTATGTCATTCATCACTCTTTAGAGGAGAAGAAGGGAGGAAGTAGTGGAAGTATGGGGAGTGAAAACCAAAGAATATATTGCTTAAATTAAGTTTATATGCATATTTATTTTTGAATTGGAACGAAAAATTCATAAGAATTGAGGTTTTTTTAATTGTGTCAATCAGCCACTGTGAAGAAAGAAAGAAAAATCTGCAAGCCTTGAGCAACTCAAGATAGAGCACATACACACGGCGTATACTTATACCGTCATTTTACAAGACAATTTATGAGAAGAAAGGCAGGAGTAGGAGTAGGAGTTGAGAGTACAACTTTCCTTTGATTTAGTTTCTTCAGCCCTCGACAAGAAAAAAAGCTTACATGTAATTTTAAGAGAGCCTTCAGCTACTTGTGGATTTTTAATAAAGGCTTCGTCTCACCGGCACCGAAGCGGGAATGACATAAAAAAAAGAGTGAAGAAGTTGCATTTAAGCTAGGATGAACAAAATATATTATATTTTGATGTAGTGCTCTAGCTCCACATAGTTGAGAGCAGAGCGGGGAAGGGGAAGGAGAGATGGAAATGCTTGAAAGGATGTGGAGAGTAAGGGTGCAAGCCTCCGTAATGATTCTTTCTCTCAGCACTTTATAGCATCGTAGCATATGTTTGTGAATATAAATAGGTTTGTCAACATAGAAAAGCAAAAATTTTGTTGCCATTGCCATTAGTTAATCTACATTTTACAATTCCAGTACGATGCATTAAGTAAAGAAAAATATGAATCAAAGGCATAATATAGGAAAAACTGCATAATTTATTTTAATCAACTTCTTCACCCAAATTTTAAATAAATGTAACTAAAATAATTTGTACAAGATACACTCACCATCAGAGTGTATAATCTAGAAAAAATTCAATTTCTATTCAATGATTTCAGAAACGATTTGTACTTTTTTCTAACTTTTCTAACTAGTTCCCTTCACTCTTGTATAGATACAATCACATAAATAGAAATTCTACTAAGCTCTACAAAATGTGAGCTCAACTTCTGGAGATATACGCCCTCAAGATGAAACATGGGTTCCGTCGGCTGAGTTTGAATGACTGATTCTAAAATTTGCCTCTCTAGTGGTAGCTAAGCCTTTCTATCTAGTGACTAGTCTAGCTCGAGAAAGAAAATATAGTAGTTTCAAGCCTTGCTTTGTGTTGATCGGGTCCACACGGTCTTAATGGAGGAGATACTACAGAGCTACGGCTACAGTTTCTGAGAGGATCTTTGTGGAGACCGTAGGTTACATTATGGTATGTCCTGCTTGGCCCTATATAGCTTGTGGCTTGGCTTAGCTTTTGCTCTCACTTGTCTTCCCTACTAACTCTGACAGTGTACAGAACACGGGGCAGAGAGAGTGGTGGTATGGGAGAAAGTTGAGGGTCTGTCCGGATGCCTCAGCTACGATAACGCTTGGCTATGTTCTGTCATGGTTTGGTTTGGAGAGGAAAGGCAAGGACATGGAAAAGTCTCTCGCTCGCTGATTTATAACTGGGAGTGTGGCCGTTACAATTGTAAGTCCGCAGCCGTGGCAAAAACGAGACTCATCCAATTGTTTTTCAAGACCTTCTGGAGATTAGAAACTCTTTTGGCTGTGATTTATGTATCGGAAATAGAAAAGCAAGATGAGTTTGCTCTTCCCTCTCCTTCTCTCTCGTCTCTCGTTTCTCTCAAGTCTCCGCCGTCTCCCTATTCTTCTCTGGCTTTTTCGTTTTTCTAAACTCTCTGGCCCTGGCCCTGGCTTTATGTGAATGCAGAAACAAAATGAAACGATTGCTCTACGAAATATATCGGAATCTATTTTATTTTTCTACTTCTCTCGCACTCTCACTCTCATTTCAACGTATGTAGGAAGCGCTATATAGTCAAGAGCAGAATCCCCTTTTTATTTGCATTATTCGTTTGCCTTCCTAGTTTTGAACTAGGATGGAAAGTGCTGTGTATGGGGCATGATAGGGATGGGATGAAAATCCTGTAGGTGGTAGAGAAGCATTTCGAGTCACATGTGTTTTACAATACTGAAGGTGGAGAAAAAGTGGTAACAAATTGGGAGAGCTACACATTTCCTAGGAAAAAAAGGTGTAACTATGACACGAAGTTATACAACCACGGATGAAATCCGTTTTTTTTCTCCTTTTCTCATCCTCGTCTATTTCTGGTTTTGGTGTTCATCTCGTGCCGCTTTATTCAGACAGGGATTTGATTTTGATTGGCAGGTCCACATTCCAAGTGAATTGTGAATTCAACTGCCAAGATTTTTTTTCTTGATCGACTTTCCCTCATGCTTTCTTCCTTTACCCCTTCCTTCATCCTTTACACTCTATTCACACGCAGTTCCTCATTCACCTCTTGCTCTCTCAAGAAACTCGTCGTCTTCGTATTGGATCTCCTCCGCTTTCTCCTACTTTCATTCACTTCCTTTCTTCCGTCGACTTGACTTTGGCATTGGATCGGATTTCATTTCAACATTAGATCGTCCACATCGGAGTAGGCATCGACATGAGCATCGGCATCGGCATCGGCATCGGCATCGGTATCGGTATCGGCATTTGGCATTGACTTCACTTCACTACTTATCTCGACAAATCCCTTTCCTTCCTCTTTTTATTTTTTCTCTTCCTTCCCCATCAACAAAGGAGAAAACAATACTCTTTGTACTTCTCATCCCGTCCTCTTATTTCACATCCTATCCTATCGCTCCTTCCTATCATTGGTGGCCACTACCACGGTCACAGCCCTCGTTTAACTTGCCGAGAAAAATAGAAATTTCTAATACAGGCTGCAGCTCCTGAGATTGGAATTGGAAAAGGGGGAAAGAGTAAAGAGAGAGAGAGAGAGAGAGTATATAGATAGAGTGTAGGTGGTTTTTAAATGAATTTCCCTGGTTTAGTTATGTACATACAGGATGGTTATTGTAGGAGGGACTATCGCACTCATCTACAGATACTCTCATAAAGTATCATTCTTTTCCACTACAGACTCTTTAAGTCACCATTTGAGGGTGCTTTGATCTGTTCCTTGAGCTTGTCTTAAAGACTCCTGCGTGTGGCTTTATTGAGCAAGTGCATTTATTTATGTTCCCTGTTCCTGTTTTTTGTGTGCGCCTTACCATCCAGTATCCAGTCATTCTCTAGAACCAGGATCTGGGTGTTGGATCACACACACACACACACATACACACAAGCAATGACGATTTTTTATTTTCTCCCCGTCTTCAATATTCTTCTCTTAGCTGACGTTTTCGTTTTCGTTCCTTTTTTTTTTACATTTCCCCCTAACAAACTATATGGATATAGATAAAATTATACAGAGCGTGAAAGTCATGTGAAAGGACGGAGGAATTTATGGTTGGAGCTTCGTAGCCTGAAACCGAATAAAATCGGCCATTGCTGATATTGCAATTGAATTCTCTCTATATGTATATAGCAAGTTGAATAGAGTATTGCACAGGTCTCACGTTATGGTTTTCATCATCTTCAGGTAGGTCTAAGTTTCAATTTTCCTTCCTCCCTCTCTTTCTTCTCCCAATCTCTATTTCTATCTCTACACTTCCCTCCAAGTTTGTTGGTTGGTTGCTGCTCGTCCTGGGCCATGGGTTTAGTCTTTGGAAATAATATTAAGTGTGAGAAGGATGATGATGCGCTTGTGTGTGTGTGTGTGTGTGTGTGTGTGTGTGTGGTAGGAGCAATTGCAATGTCGTTCCCGGTCGTTCCTTATATTTATTTGTATGACCATCCATATCTACTTTATGACTTTATTCACCAACGCATTCAGTCATAAAGAGTGTAGAGCACACTAATGGACAAAATGTGGAAATTTCTCACATTACATTCCTCATCTTCTCCTGATTTATTGTTCACATTGTAGCTGGGAAAAAGTAGTAGGAAAGAAAACTCGTTTCCAACACCAAACAACCCCTCGAAAAAGAAGGAGAGAGAAAGAGTGAAACAGGTCCTTAGAATAAAGTGTGTGGGGCATATATGTATATAGGCATAATGTATAATAGCTCCTGGAGGATAAGAATAGAAAGTGAAAATGTCTTGTGGAAAATATTTTCTTCTCATGGTCCATTATGCACAGAGAAATTGTTATGTACTGTTATCATGTGATGGAAATCATCCTCTAATTTTACTTAAATTACCTCCATCACATAGTATATGTACTCAGTCAGACGGAGTCCCAGTCCATAGAAGGTCCAAATGACTTATGATTACTATTCAGAAACCAGCACAAAATAATAACCAATGAGTTAAGAATGTGAATGGCTTGGTGGTGACATTGGGGTCACCTTATTTGATTGCATAAATCAGGGTATATGTTGAGGGGGGAACGAGAACGAAAGAGAAATTGATTCGTGTGTGTATGTGTGTCCGTATGTGTACAGTGTTACAGAGTAGGAAGAAGGGAAAGATATATAAACTCAAGTCAAGGAGATGTCGACCCGCAGCCGAGAAATTGAGTAAATAAGTAAAAAGAAAAAAATATATGGAAATCTAATGGGAAAGAGAGAAAGTGAAGTGTGTATGCTCAAATATTGGAACATAATATACTTGACTAAAGGAAAGGCGCTGTTGGCAGTCACGTCAATTTTTGAATGAAAAAAAAATATCTAGTACGGTCTAGTGCATAGACATAAGGTCTCCACTATGTACACTCGAGAATTAGAAGGTATGACTTTGAATTGTATGGGTAGTGATGAGAGGGAAAGGATACCGCACTGTTGTTGAGGCTGATTGAGTGAAAATGCTCAGAGAGGCAGTTATTGGGTTGAGATGATTGGAAGGCGCTTTGATCAAAAACTCTAATAAATTCCTCCATGAGACGATTTGACTTTTATCTCTAAAATATATGATGGGACAATGTGGCAAGAAGAGGCTCATAAATTCTCTCTTTTTCAAGTCTACAAGATGGAGAAACGACTTTTTTTCACTCTCTCTCCCTTCTTTCTCCCTATGCTTTTCTCTTATTCTCCTTTACTGTAGTATTATGCTGAGGATTGAAAGTGTATGACAAAATTCAATGAGAAAAAAAAATGTATAGAGTCATATGCATTGGTATTGGTATTGAGCATTGAGATCGAAAAAAAAGAGTAGTTTTTCGCAATATAAACGGAATAAAAGTCGGTGGCAGACACGTGGAAAAAATACTTTTAAGAACCAGGAGCAGAGAACTATAGGAATGGTGAGGGAGGGACGGGAACGAAACGAAAACGACCTTCCAATGATTTCAAACAATTTTTCTCTTCCGTGTGTAGCTCTATGGATTCTACTTCCTAGTCCTCCAGCTTTCTCCATAGCATCCTACTCCAACCACGACCATTTTGTCGTCCGCTTAGATTTGGTCCGCTTAGTTTTTTCTCTTGTAAATTCTCCATCTCATCATCATCCTCGTCTAAGGTTTTTTTTTCTCCCTTTTTAGAATTTCTTTTTCACTAGGACTAAGACGAGGACCAGTTGGAGTTGTTTCTATTCGTCTTATATATCCCAGGAGCGGAAGGAATGTAAGAAGGGTCATGTCGAAACTTCCAATTCACTTGACTTACTTTGGTTTTGGTTTTTTCTTCATTCGTTGGATATTTTTCCCCCTGCCGTGACTTTCACTTTCCCTCACTGCTTGCTTCCTCTTTCTCAGTAAATGAATGGGAACTCGACGGAGAGTTGGAGACGATATGGATGGGATTGTGGACGTTATGTCGTCGACGTGAGGAAGGCGCGCGTGTAGAGGAAGCGATGAAAAAATCGAGTCATTTATGTGGGTTGTTAACGCAGATTGAGTCACATTACGAATGACTCTTTTTTTCTCTTACTTGGATAACAGTGGAAAATTGTGGCTTGGGACTTTCATGTTCCTCAAGTCCGATCAATTATTCAGCATTACCCTCCCAAATACATTACTTTCTATCTCTCCATCTCCGCTCATACTCAGTTTTACTTCTTCAATCCGTTTTTCCTATCTCCTCTCCTCTCCTTCCCTCTCTTGAGCTCACACTGAGAGTCCCTGCCTTCAAATCGGTTATCCGCATTTCATTCCGTATAAATTGTCTCAGACTCTAAAACTGTATCGTTCCCCAGCAGAACAGAACAATCTTATAGTCAACAAGGCATTGAGCTACAATTTTCAAATTCAAATCTCGAGTAGGAGAAAGGACGCTCTTTTCTCCAACTCTCATTTTACAACTCTTCCCATCCCATCCCACAGACCACAGACTACTCATCATGCTAAATGCTCTCGTCTCTCACATCAAAAATATCTTGAAAAGAGATGCAAAATAGATTTCCTTTTATATAGTTTAATCATTTCTTACTGTTTTTTTCAGAGCATGCAAAGCATTTCTTTTTTTTCTATTAAAAGTACGTAGACTTTTTAAATAAATGCTTACACTCGGATTATATTGGTTGAGGGAGTCTATGCGGTAGGTAGTACGTCATTGGAATAAAATTATGTATTATTTTGTATAGAAGAAGAATAAAGAATTAAACTGAATATGAATCGTGCATGAGAGATTACACGTGCTATGGGATTGGGATTGGAATTGGAATGTGTGTGTGTGTGTGTTGGATTGTTGACTCTGATATGATTATAGATCCCCATGAAGAGAATAGAGAAATGTAATGT
>JAQFZE010004113.1:0-11659 GCA_034695245.1 Dicyrtomina saundersi
GGGGGGGGTGCTACACCTTAAAACTATCATTGCCATTATTTTTACACTTATTTACTGCATAATCACTATTAATAAAATTGTAGAATTATTAGCGCGGATCGGAATGTTTATGCTACATGGCATCAAAACTCCCATTTTAAATAATAAAATTCTAAAGAACAACTTCTGCTCATCGAATTTACTTTTAATGCCATTTTATTAATTCTCTTACATTTTTGGAATAAACCACTTTAAATATTTAATATGTAGCTAACAAATGCTGAATAATTATAAATAATCACATGAAATACAAATACAAGAGCCAATAGATAGGTATGGTATTATTATATAGGCATGTTTAGTAATTTTTACATAATTATACAATAATTTATATATATATAGTATCCGTATGTACAGCGATGGTCTGGTTAAAAGTAAAAGGGAATTTTGGAGCTTTTCAGTAAAGGGTCCGCTATACCTATATATATGTACGTACGTAAGAAGCGTGGAAGGTGTTCGAGTCCGATTATTACACATACACACACCATTACATGTTTAACTGTAAGCATTTAATCGTAATGGCTGCCATCTGGGACCATTTGACCGTTTGTGGGTCTCTCTTTTATAATTAATAAGTTAATGGTATTTTCTGGAAATTTAACTTTTCAATGTTAGTTGTTTTTGTCTACAGACCGAGACGAGGTTGTACGTTTGCAAGCCTTGCTGCACTTTAAATAGTCTACTCTCATCATAATAATTTCGTTAAGTGCTTCAGAAGTAGGATCTTCTTCTGCTGGTTCTAAGCGTAGGATACCGTCAGTATCCACATGACACCGGATCCCAACCGGAAGTGACAAGTTCGCAGTATCCGGGCGTCTCAACATAACTTTATAACCGCATGCTTTTGTCGTGTCACTCTCGGAGCCCAAGCGCAAGTGCTCATACAACCGGATGAAAAGGAAATTGTGGCGGTTGCTTTTGAAATCTGGAGGAAGTTGAAATTTTTGGACGAACACGAAGTCATTCATTAATAGTGGGCCCATATTAAATTTTTGTGTCAGCAGGTGCTTTGCATTACTATCGAAGATAGACAGCAGTAATTTACAACAGCTGGTGTCGTGTACATTAATTCGCGGAGGTAAGCTAACATTATTATAATAACCATTTTCAATGTGGTGCTTCGAATTTACAGTAGTGTCTTCAATAGAGACGGACAATGCCAGCAAAGATGCTCCCAGCAGAGCTGAACCTTTTGTGTTTTTTGAAGTCTCTTTTAAATGGGTCACCTTTCTTCCTATTATTTCACCGACAATCTTCTCTATTAATCCCGAACCACCATGTTTCTTCTCCGTCACTACTACTCCGTGGATTTCTGAAGGTTGTATAACGTCAGTTTGAAGAACGTAATTTATTGCTGTTTCATAAATCTTACGAATTTTGCTTTCGTATCCATTAGCCACACTGCATTTTTGGTTTTGGTAAAAATTTGTGTGAGTTTGTAAGAATATTTCTTGTTGACATTCGGACATGTTATCGGAGCTATGTGGGTTGATTACACAAATAGTTGTCGGAGTTACCTCTACGATCCCCATGGAAAAATAGCGCGTGTGGTAGTCCACAACAAAAAGATAGAGGGGTGTGCCATTCTTTGTTGGGTTGTTGGCGTGGTACTTTGATTCGGATTTGGTTTTTTCCAATGTTGTTGAAGCTGCAACCGCGGTTGTAATCACCGTGGATAAAATGTGAATATCGGGATAGCCGGAAATTTGGAAGGATTTTCGTAACCTCTCTTTAATTGAGCTAGTTGGTGTGACTGGGATGGTAAGTACAATCGTTCCAATTTGAGCTTTGTATTCCTTTTGAACGGACTTGAGTACTTGGCGGAAAAAGTGAGCAATGATCTCGTGAATGCACAAGTTGGTAGTTTTCCCTTTCTTGGTGGGTACTTCGACGCATGGGGAGAGGGATGGGGATGTTGTTGGTTGTACAACCATGTTAAATATATCAAAGTATCCAGCATTTTTTCCTTTTGACCGATGCCGATAAATGTTGGCTTCCTTTCCAATCAGAATACGTTTGGCTGGAGGCTGGAAATAAATTTCTGGGGACTCACATCGGATTTCTTTATAAATGCCTGAGCATTCCGATCCAGATAGGTTGTCATTTTCGTTGTCATAAGTTCCTATTCTAACTGATTTCTTACCAAAATAAATCCCTACGTTCATTCTCGGCTCAGATGCATGACTTTTATTCTGTATGAAAAATTGGGGATCTCCATGAATGACTGGTGACGGTGGAATTGTATTTTTTCTTGAAGACGTCGTTGTTATTGGTTTTTGCTCTGATTTTTGTGGAGGGGATGGTGTTGGTGGAGAGGAGGTAGATGTTGATACACACTTCGGTGGAAGGTGGGGTTGTACAGGAGTGGATTGTTGTGATGTAAATGATTTTACTGTGGCTTTTTGTGGCAATATCCCGTTTCCGTTGACTGGTGTTTTTGTGGTAGATGACGTGTACTGCTTATTTTTATTTTCCATTGAGTTGCGATTGGTTTGATTTGATTTAGCTACAGTATTTTGCTCACCCTCGAAAAGTTTCTTCAGCTTGGATACATTGACATCCTTAAGATCCCCAATATCCTCGATGCCTGGGCTAGAATTTTGGACCCACTCTGGCGCTAGTGGCTTTGCTTCTTCTTGGTCTTCGTCTTCATCAGTTGTATTGCTGTCGGAAACGTCTTGCAGCATATCTTCTAAGCGCTCATTTAAGTTCCATTGCAGCTCATAGCTCCAAAATTCATCCCTATTGTTAATTTCATTCTTTGTCAAGATTTCGTTTAACCGTGTTAAGGACCCGTGTGCAATTTTTTCATGGTGAGCCTTGAGCTCCTGACGACTTTTACTGGCTAATTCAAAATCACCAAGGGTTGCTTCATCATAGTGCATTTCAGCTTGGCTAGTGCAATCCTTGACCTTCTTTACGGCGCTTTCCATTTGGACTTCAAGCTTCCTTAGATAGACTTCATTTAATTGCTTTGTAATTAGCACCTCCAGTGTCTCCTGGGCTTTTCCTAAGAGTTGCTCAATTTTCTGTTGGGTGTTCTTGTCTGTTGTGCTATTTTTTATAATGTCCTCATATGACGGAAGGACTGCGTTTTTAATCACATCCAAATTTTTTTCATGAAACTTGATTAGGGAGGAGGTTTTTAGTGGCATTGTTTCGGATTTGGAAACAATTAGTTTGTCCATCATGTTTTTGTAACTTTCAACTCCATCTCCAATACAGGCACCTAGGTCGCTCCTTATGAAATCAATTATTTCCTGTTGCTCTGTTTCCCCAATTCCAGCAGTGTATGTATAACCATTGGTTGTGGGAGTAACTGACATTTTGGTGGATACGCTGGAATTTGTATTTTTGAATTAGTTACAATATCCAGTTGACCCTGCACAATAAGGGAGTTCGCCTTGTTTTCTGTAATATTAATTTATTTCATACTATTAGATAAATAATTGTGCGTTATATTACATTTATTTGTAATTATTACTTATGTGTAGTAATATCTGCGAATAAATAATTGTTACCTTTATGCTGTACTTGAAGCTTTAAATATGTTTAATGAAAAAACTAGAATTTATAAGAAAATCTGGAATTGGAAAAACTTACAGTTTGAGGACCAGAACTTTTTAGTAGATAGATTTTAGTCGCAATTTCAAACAGCTTGCAGAGTGTTACTTAACTGAAAGTGACATTTCTAGGTGTGACATTTTTATTGATTTGTAATGCACCCGGTCGCAAACTATGTACATATATGTTTTTCAACGGGTAAAATTACAGTCAAAATAAGAGCAAACGTCAAGTGAAGATAAAACTGCAGCTGTATAAAGTATAATGTTGAGGTACATAAGTGGCTCGCTTATGAATTCTGATAACGTAATCATCTGACTAGTGAGCTTACTTATTTGCCGATAGGAATATTAAATACTAACTTTCAGGTTAGATAATTATGCTCGGCTGTTTTTCCAAATTTTCCTAATATACGAGTATGCGCAAGGTTTTGACGCTGTTGATTTTATACCGGTCTATTTAGTCTGGCTATGGAGGGCGTATTGGCTATTTCTATTCTAAGCATGCAGAATTGCAAAATTGCATAATACATATATTATAATATTACCTAAGTATGTAGTACTGGATAGGGATGGGCATGTATAAGTTGTGACCTTACATTAATCGTCTCCCAAATCCTAACCCTTATCGCAGGAGTCATATATTTTTCCCTAGGTTCTCCAGAAACACAATTAATCACTATACTATAAAAATAGGGTTTATGAATTTTGAAGTGTACAAATATGTCTTTTTTTTAAATCATTGATGGTCTTGAATAAATACTGTTCATTTTTAGTGCATTAACATCATTTATGTACTGCTTACGGTATACGGACATTTGCTACCCGGAAATTTTGCCACCCAGACATTTGCTACCCACCTGAAAACCTAGGGCATTTGCTACCCAAGCACATGACAGTAAGTAAATAAACATCGGTACAAAGGATACTCTCATAATCTTACTTGAACGATTTAATTATTACGGATGCAGTAATATTGCTCTGTCGCATCATTTGTATCAAGCGCTTGCAAGTATTTACAACATATACTTTGGCTTTGGGTACCAAATTTCCTAGGTTTGGTAGTGGGTAGCAAATGGTCGGGTAGAACAATGTCCGCATAGCAAAATGTCCCACAACTACAGTTTACATCCGCTTAAAGTTGACAGTAATTTTTAATTTGTTCTTACATTGTAAAAAAGAAATGTATTGTTTATTGTTTATTGTTGACTATCGATCCAATCGATCGCATCGTAGTAAGATAATATACTATTTACTACATGGCTATCTTTATTTTTTGGTAAAATCTGTTTTTATGAGTAGTTTCCTTATACCAAAAATCAAAAAATATGGGCTCAACCGGGATTTGAACCCGGGACCTCCTGCACCCAAAGCAGGAATCATACCCCTAGACCATTGAGCCTTGGATGAAGGTGTTAATTGTTGTTAAAATAATTGTAGCGATGTCAAGAAACAAATTGTTTTCGCACTGATCCGGAATGCAAAGATACATGCTGTAAAATTTGCATGTGAATCAACAATGCCATATTTCCCCGTGACGTTTGTATACAGATGACATATTATACTTATACCTATGTGTACTACTTATACAGCATAAATTATAAAATATGAGCTCTCTTCTACTCATGTATAAAACATTTGTTTAACCATTGCTTTTGCACTGAGGGAAGTGAATAATGCCAATATCAAGGAAAGGAATTCATGTGAACAAAAAGCAACATTGGTATTGATAAATTTTGTAATTTCAGCATTATTAACACGCGTACCTATATAATTTGCTGTGAGAGCATTTGGAGATCACAAGGTTAGCAAACACATGTCCATATTAAAAGGTAATCATGATTTCCAGTGTCAAAAACACCTGTGTTTGCGCTAGTAGCTATCTAAGTAAATCGGCTGTGAGAACTGACAGCCCGTATTAATGGAGCATTATGTCCCACAATATTATATGCTGTTCCCTGAGAGCGCAAGAGTATTTCGTTCCCTGCTGCTTGTTTTAATAACTATACTTACTTTCTCCAGGTACTTATAGTTTGAATGTACTGTGTACATAGCAACAGTGGCATTAATTTTAAAGCATTTCATTTAAGGAAGTTAATTCTACTTATTTAATAAAAGAAATTGATCATACTCAAAATATGGCTGGTTTTGTAACATTCTTTTGTAATTCAGTAAATCCCAAAGTAAACTGAGCAGGAATATATGGGGTCAATTCAGGTTGTAACCTGCGTGCGTATATCCAGCATATTTCAAATTCAAAGTTCTAACTCATTAACCCCGGAAAGTTCCCCTGGAAGTTAAAAATCATTTAGGCAGGATAACGGATAAACTATTCAATTAAAACCATTTTTTTCAGATTTCCGTCAGTAATACATAAAAACACTAAAATGAATGATAATCGTGCTATTCATACACTGATTTTTATATGAGTTGAGTTCTGGTGGATTGATATTTTTTCTTCATATATTTTGGTATAAATTCTGTTACGTGATTATCTTATAATCACTTATCACACAGATCACAACACAACACGTAGCAAGCAGTCTAGTTGTAAGTCGAAGTCATATCAGAAATCTTATTTTTAGGCAAACACAGCATTTTTCAAAATATCTGTATTACAAACTTACACAAAAACATTGAAATTCCCTTTTCAATAATTGCAATTTAAAGACTTTGAGCATCTACACAAATAAAATGGAAAAATCTGATTTTAATATATTTTTGGAAATCCAAGAATACATTGATGGGATGGAACCTATGGATACGGATTCAAACGGGGAAAATACTTTACAAACGATTGAAGAAGAAACAGAGCCGTTGCTGATTTTTTCTAATAATGAAAACTGTGTTGATCAAGCCATTCCTTCTAATGGCAATGAAGTAGGGGCGGCCCTGGAGATCCAGACCGGGACGATGGCAACAGTCGAAGTTTTTGAGTTAAAATAGAGTCTTCAATTTCTAATCCTTCCAACGTTCCAACTATCAATTCGAAAAATGAATATCCTACGTAACTTTAATAATTTATTAATACAATACACAAGTTCAATATCGTGTATTTTTTAATTTGTTCTTTGCAATTGTTTGCATCCAATATAGCCTGAAGCCGAAAAGCTAATAAATAATGCACATTTTAAAATAAAACTTTCTAATTCATATTTTCATAGTTAAATTTTAGCTTTCATCAAACAGTCAATCACACTTAAAAACTTAAAGAAAAATTTGCCAAATTTTAAATGCAAACCAAAAATGTCATTCAGTGCAATCATGACAGTAATTATACCTTCGCCTTATACAGTGCAACAATTGAACAATTTGTTAAAAATATAATTCTAGAACGTTTGTATTTCCCGGCAAAAATATGGGCTTAACCGGGATTTGAACCCGGGACCTCCTGCACCCAAAGCAGGAATCATACCCCTAGACCATTAAGCCTCGTTGAAGAAGGGTTGGTTGAAGGGTTGATAATTGTTGCTGGGAAATGTAGGTCAAAAATAAAATGCATTTATGAAATAAAAGTGAATGTAGGAATGTACGACTGTGAGTACCTGTAAACATGCAAAAGATTCATATCCATAAAATGCTAAAAGAAGTACTGTACTGCAGATAGCAGATATACATCTATCCCTATGAGTTTTTCTTCAATGAACGCAGAGTCAACTTTATTTTACATTTTATTTAATGAGCATGCAGAAGCACAATGGGAACAGGTGTGCATCCTCATGCAGTACGTACAAAAACAAATAGAATGTGAAAAGATGACCAGACCAGACGAGAGACAGCTGGGCTTTTAAAATAAAAACAAGAGACTGCATTGCTGACATGCGACAGTTGTGCCAAGTCGTCATCTAGTGTAGTGCAGAGTATAAGTATGTAGGTAGTAGGTATACCTACATGGATACATCCAACTGAATCAAATTTCATACCTGCTAAACAAACCTCTAAAGCTTAATAATAATGTAATTAATCCCGTTATTTTTCAATAATTATTATTTCATGCCCCACAAAGCTTAATGGTTTTTTTACAGTACTGTCAACCGTCAGCTCGTAGCTCATAAATCAAAATTTTTAGAAGTAAAAAACCATCGTCCAAGGTTCAAGATCGTACCGTACCGTCGCATCTCGTAATCTGTCGCCGGGCTATATGCTATATGGACCTAAAGGCTTAAGTGTGTCAGGATAAGATTGTAAATTAGATAATTACCTATATATAAAGCGGTAGATATATTAATCTACAATTTAAAGTGACGTATAGTTAGCATGCTCTGTATATGCAATTTTGTTGACCCGTTTTGTCTTGAAAACACGCCTACAACTTTTTAAATGTAATGTGCATGACACTTTTATTTTTTTTACATACTCGAAAAAATATAAAGCGTGATCCAATGAAGGGAGAAAAAATTCAGGATTTTTATTTTTTGCTTCGTACCGTTTGCTGCACGTTGAGGCTGTGAGCATATGAATGGTCAGTAAAGTATTATTTAATTACTTAAACGCTTATAAATTATATGTATATACCTGCCTAATATAAGAGTTGTATGATCGCCGCAATCCGCAATTGTGTTGGTATGTAGCGAATATTATGATAATTATTGTTGTGGGATTCGCTAACTTTCAGCTTAATAAACATGTAGTTATCTGTATTTGTTGTAATGGTTACATTTATTTTCCAATTACGTGATTATCCATTAATTTGTTTACCAAGTTCATGTATATTTATTTGCTACTATGACGGGGAACGGACTATTTTAAACAATAACCCATAGAATTAAATTTGAGTTTAAGGCCTACCTTCCAGGGATTAGTATAAGAATAAAATAATAAATTAATATAGAATTAAAATTGAGAATAACCAAAATTGTTTCATGGTACGAAGTCTTCTTGAATAATAAATGCTTTTTTTTAGTTAAATTGCAATATTTGCAATCATTCTTGATTGTACTGCATAAGTAAGTAATAGGGTTCTACATTTTAAATTTAAGAAATTCCCAAATCTAACTGTCCAATTTAATTTGAGATATCGCTACTGAAGAAGCACAGTTGCCGATCTCCATTGTTTGTCTATTTTAATAGCGTACATTTTTTTTAGCACAATATTTAATAATAAGAAATATCTACTTACCTACTTATATTTAGTCGAAAACAAATTATACACAATTAAATACTTAAAAAAATGGCAGTCGGCAATTTTGCTTTTAATGTGAATTGGAGAACGACAATTTCACTTCTCCAGTGGCGATATATTTCTATGCTAATGGACTTTGACAGACTTGTGCTTGTGTAAGGAAGACTGGAATTTAGTTAATTATAGGCATTCTACCATCACACAACAAGAAAATCAAGCGCATTTTGAATCTGTAATTAACACATTTATGTACTTGACGACAGTCAATGATGGCAATGTCAAAGTTAAATATGCCAATTATTTTAACCGGGACTAACGATAAGAAAAACGTGTACTAAATCAATGTACGTACAATGGCAATGCACAATGACAATGTCATTTAAGTTCATCGATACTTGTTAGAGGCTCAGATTTACAATCAATCAGTTCTCTTAAGTTTACATTTGTAAAATTATCACTATTTGCTTTCCATTACTTCCCTCACAATTTCGATTAAATAGGCCAATTTTCATGTAGTACTCATAACTTAAACTAACACACCAACTCAAACACAGACTTTACATGGCATGGCTCATCTGCTCCACGAGTCCAGCTAAATACTTTGTTTATTATTTGACCAGTAGAAAATAATGTAGGTAGTTAAATCAGAAACTCATTGAGAAGAATATTTAATACGATTTTGGTGGTGCGGTATAATGGTGAACCAAGAATTAATGCAAATTGAAATTCTAACTGATATGGCATATTTTGGATTTAACCACAAATTATTAGTAAAACGCAATGGTTTATATTAAACCTTCATAAGCGACACACAATATGTATATGGGATCGTCCATAAATGACGTCCCGGGTAGGACCATTGTGTCTGTAGTACTGATGACATATCCCATGTTAAAGATTGTCATTTACGTAACGATTAAGCTGATGACAGAGGGGTCGATATGGTCTTAGAAATAGGAATATTTCGATGACATTATTTATGGGCGACTCCTATTAGGTAAGTTAATCATTAATTCGCAAGTAAACGTTTTCTTAATAACAGCGCGACATTTAACATGGAAAACAATTAAATATTTAAATAATTATAACTATTTGCGTGGCAACTGAAACAATGCGATCACCAATTGAGAGCCTAAAGTGGACTATATTATTAGCCTAAGTATATTATATTACTCAAATATGCGCTTTGGTTACAGATATATACACATCAGCAATAACATGCCAGCACTTGCGTTTGATTGAATAGAGATACTGCTCATATATAATTACGGCTTTACACTGATTTCATTCTTCATTACTTCTTGCAACGTTGGCGAATATACCGAGTACATTATTTTCTTCAGTCCCTATATTGTACTTGTGCTTAGAAGTACCGGTGTCGTAATGGCTGAAAAGATTAGTCCCGATGTTTTGCCACATACAGTGAGAGCATATAGCTCCGAATATTTTACACAGGTCAAGAGAAAATTTTGGAAAAATCTTGTCTCACAAGCCGACACAGTTGGCTTTAATGGGAATAATTATATATTAATATTTAAAGTCATGTATGATTTTGCGAGTTGGCTTCTTATTTCACCTTTCTATCTCAAGTACGATGAGATCCAACATTTGTATTTGGTCAAAAAATGTAGTGTTGTTCAAAGGGTAAGAAAATATTAACTTACGACTTAAATGTACTCAAAAATATTGCCGTTTTACTTCACCATATTATTATATATGTGGCGTTAACTTGTGTATTTTAGACGGGCTGCATTGGAGTGTTAATTCTGTCAACAATTTCTGCTTACAAAATGCTTCAAGGAATGACCCAAAATTTACTAGCAAATCCTGGCTATATCGGAGCATATTTTGATTTTATGAACGGGGTGATTCTCCATGCGTATTTGTTCACTGTAGTCTACTTTCTTTGGTTTAAAGTACCACTTTTGAGACGCTTTGTACGCATTTTGCAAACTAGTCCATTGGTCCGATTTTATACTCTGGGGCCGAAACAGGTAAAATTGAATACCAAATTAATTTACTATAAAAATGAGTTAGCATATTATATGGAAATTTAAAATTGTTTCTGCATTCGTTTATGACCACAAATTAAATCAATAGGCAATATTTCTGCCCATATTCTGCTGGCTCTTAACTATCTACATGGCAATTATATGGATGATTGTCGTCTATGGATTTGACCCGACTGGGCTCAGGGCAGTTACCACATCCTGTGAGGCTCTTGCCCGCCAAATATTTTGGCTCAAAAATGATGACCCTGTTTCCCCCTTCTTGGGCGTAATGGCTTTAATTGGAAGATTTTATAATGGATTTTTAATACATTTATCCCACAATGTATTTGGTCCATGTGTTCTGTTTCTCATTCATTGGGTCACCACGGATTTCTTTGTGCATGGGGTGACCAAGGTGAAGACTGTGGATGATTTGGAGCGGGTTAGTTTCCATACTTATTTGAATTTAGGATCACCATAATTACCCCAAAAAACTTGGAATTACCAAATTGAAGGGTTTGCTTAAATTATTTCTAGGTGCTTGGATTTTACTATAATTACACTGAGTTCATTGATCTTGCAAATGGGATTTCTGGGCCTCATAGCATACACTTTATTCTAATGGTCCTCAGCTATCACAGCATCCATCTCTTTGACGCCCTCAACGTTCAGAATTTCTTATGGAAAATCAACACATATTTGTACTTGGCGTACCTCTTTAATTTTCTTCTACTCCCCGCCAAAACTATTCTTATCGTAAGTTTTTTTAAAGATTTTTTTTAAACAGTGTGTGAAAGGTGCGTGTAATACATGCGCTGGTAATTTACAAATTTTATCTCATATATGTTAATGTAATTTTGATTTCTATAGACTCGTCGAATGAAAAAGTGGTTATGGGAAGGTAGAAACTATTTAGTTGTTCCTAAACAAGAACTGTCCATGCT
>JAQFZE010004114.1:0-11658 GCA_034695245.1 Dicyrtomina saundersi
TAGTAGTAGTAGTAGTAGTGGCTTGGCTCCTGGACTGCGTGCATGCTGAGTGAAATTTAATGCCATCCTTTTTGATAGTCGACACATCCAAGGCCAAGAATTAAATCATGACGTAATTATTTTCAATATTTGGCACATGACTCCTCATCCGTCGCACTACTCACAAGGGAAGAGAGGAGAGGAGAGGGATACATAGAACATGCCTCAGCTCACTGATTATCAAATATCTACAGAGTTGTAACTTCCCATTAGGCGTACATGCATCAGCATCTTCTCTTGATTTATCCTTTGAGATTCAGAATACACACAGTGTCAGACACACATATATATGCGCAGTATACGTCCCCTGTACAGTATGCATACAATATGTCCTATATGTAACCGACAACATCTTTGGCAGCCCCTGTATTCAGTTACAATACGATGTACCTCATCAATTATGCCCTCATATGTGCTATAGTAATACACAGTAATATGAATGCGAGCATTACTAAATTACCAAATTACTATTACTCCCAGCATTTACCATGGCATTGGATTCATCATTGGATTTTGAAATTTTCAATAATTTCTCTCCATCATTTAATCTCCCAATATTAAGATTAATAATAATCCCATAGCTTTTAGATGTTCAGATATACGTATGTAGGTCTACTACAGTTACATGTTCACATTAAGGATTTAAATTCTGTGAAGCATGCCCATGTAGTACGTAGTATGTCATGCATCATTTCATTTCATATGTTACTTTTATTTAAAAAAAAAATCAATTCCCGATAACTTCTATATGCCCCTTTACGCACAGACAGAGAATCAAAAATCAAAACCACACAGTTCACCCTATGTTCCTTTTCGTTGTTCCTGGATGTGAGATTTGAAATGATTATCGTTGAGCTTAGTCAACTATGATTTTGTCTGTAGTAGTAATAGTAGTAGTAATAATATTTCATTATGAGGATGACACGACGTCTTTATGTAGGAAAAGGAAGCTTCAGTTTTAAATTTCATTCCGTTTCTAGTTTTTTTAGCTCAAAAAAAATATAAGAAACACACAAACAGATACTAACACCCACAAAGAAAACAAAAACAAAAAACAACATGGACTAACCACACCACTTGAGATAATATGAGTACTATTTACTATTACTAGTTAAACAAATACTAACTTATTAGGTGAATTAGGTACAGGTATAGGTGGATATTAGGCATTAGGCATACTTATGGACGTTGTGATTTCATATTCACTCATAGTCAAAATCCAATATCAATATGCAACACAGGCACAGATTTAATTTAATTTCAAACTTTAGATTTGGAAATTTGATAGAGAAAGGTAGAGAGAGAGAGAGATAGAAAAAAAAACGTAGTCCTTTAATCATTTTTCGTTCCGTTCAGTGAGGAGGCTAAGGGAAGAAAAAGAAGACTCGACGATCATTTCATGTTGATTATGTTTCCTCGATCCGCCCGTTTTATGTAACTACCTTCTAACCTTTTAATTTTATGAATGAATTCAATCGGAAAATAACATTTTTTTTTTCAAAATGAAATAAGATGTGGTACATATATAATATGAATTTTCTTATGTACTCTATAGGCTACAGAGGCTTCATTTCCATCTATGATTTTACATAGAAAAATATGAGCAAGGAACCTATATACAGAGAACAGAGTGTGAACAGAATATTTTTTTATTTCACAAAAAATTACTGTATTCAAGCAAAGCACGTTTCTGCGTGTCATCATTAAATTGTACAATTAATGACCAATAATACTACGTACATGTTTGAGGCAGTATACAGTTTTGATTTGGTCCGCTTGGAACAAAATGGTTTTGATTACCTCTCATTTAATTCAAATCTCTATGAAAATTTAAAATCAACCAAGACAAAATATTTTCAAGTAAAATTTGGAAATTTTGGAAACACTATCTGCGGGTTTCGACTTGGACAAAGTAAAGTATACACCATAATATACGCTTATAGTACAAAATACAAAATTATTATTATATACAATCAAAACCAAAGTGGAACATGCCTCACATCACATGATAATATCATATCACATGATCACATCGTCTTCGTCACTCAAAGTTGCATGTCTAATTGACCCCATAGCCAACACATGGTAATGATAATAATGACTAAATGGTCATGCTATGACTATATCATCGTACATACGAATTTACGTATACGACCAACAACGCTTTTATTCACAGGAAATACAACACATATGACTGTGTAGAAATGGTATCATATTACAGTTTAGTATATATATAGGGAAATTAGACATAAGCCTATAGCATAGAACTTTGTTTTTTATAATCAGGGTAATATATATACCAACAACCTACGTAATTAATTTTGTTTCTGATCTGACACATGGGTTCCCGCTTTCCCTTCTTACCAATCTTCTCCTTGCACCTTGTTGCTCTCATTTCGGATGCAGGAGGGAAATCATGCGTGTATAATAATATACATGTATGGTTTTTGTATTCAAAATCAAAATATAAATTCCCCGGAAACATTTTAAGATGAGTTTGCTTCTGTTTTCATGTTTACAAGAATCATTAGACTGATTGCATGCCCGGAAACCTTTTCCTTCCTCCAGACTCCAGCCAGATCCAGATCCAGGGCCTAGACTACGTTGCATTACAAGTTCAGACGTCTTGTATAATGTAGTAGTACCTCACATAAGTCAGAATTTGTGGACAGAAGTTCTATCTAATTTTGAGATTTGAATTCGTTTTGACTGACTGACGGAGTGAAAACAAGAAACTCGGTTGTGTCTATAAAAAACACGCATGTCTTCTATGCCTCATACCATATGTGCATACTGCCTACGTTATTTTTAAGAATTATGCCTTTTCGATTCTTCTATTCGAATTCTTTTACTATCGCCAGATCATCACCGATTAACATAGAATCAGCGACACCTACATTGTGTCACAGTCCACGTTCTGTATTATCACATCTCATCTAATGCTTTGACTGCGACCTCTCGTAAAAATTTCGGCCCTGTCCTAAATCCTAAACGATGTAATAAGCCAGTCAAAGTCAATAGTCAATGAGAAGCAAACAAAAATGTTAATGGCCTTTAATTTTGATTCGTCTCAAATCCTTGACTTCAACGTAGCTTCTTATTCTGCCAATTCCAACAAATTAAAGTTAAATCCGATTTCAATAAGTATTACAATAATATATTTGTATATGTAATTTATATAACTCATAGTAATGATAATAAGGATATTGCTGAATATTAACTGGTGCATAATATGAAGATGCTGATGATTTCTAATACTTTTTTCTCTGTACATTTTTGTCCTCTTACAGATCAACGTCGCAGTCCAGTGTCTCAGTACAGATTTCAGCAGTCAGAAAGGCGTAAAGGTAAGTAGTGAGCACTTAAGTTCTTTATATTTTTTTTTCTCTCTTAATAATTCGTGAAAGAAGTCTTTATCCTCCTATGAGTATGAGTACAATGACGATGATGAGATGACCAACATGGAGTTGACTATGGTGCTTTATAGTACTGGTCACTGGTCACTGGACTTTCTTGTTCGGCGCTTTTTTATTATTTTTTATTGTCAATTTTGTTGGATCATTTCGTTTGATTTTGTTAGTCCGTTTTGGATTTTGCTTTTGTGCAGTGTTAGTACTGGTGTTGGTATATGGTATTTGTCACTTATACACTCATTTTATGGTGACTCGGACTTTGAATGGACACACAAATATAATATATAATCTCTCTGGAACTCAGTGTCCTGATGTGACTTGACTTAAGCATTATTTCATTTAAGCATTTCAAATATTTAAAATTCAAACCTTTCAGAGCTAGAGTATTGCTAGAGTGTCCTTTCATATAATATTTTTGAGCATACCCAAATATATTTACCTTCCCTACATACGTGCGGTAGGGTCTATAAAAATGTAAATCTCTTCTGTGCCGGCTATCTGTATGATTAACGATAAAGGATGTGTAAGTACTAGAATGATGTAGTTTGGCTTTGGCTTTGGCTTTGGCTTGGTAGCTTACTATGGACTATGGACACTCGCACTTGTACTCGTACTGACTAACTAAGACGAAGGATACATGATGAAGGATTGCTGTCATTGCCGATAGACAGGCAAAGTATCTGTAAGAGGGAGAAAAAAAAATCGTCAACGAAAAAGAGAGATAACATTAGCATTATTGAAGTGAGCAAAGCAATCCAAATCAGAAAAAAAACGAAGAATCTTTAGGTCGTTTTCGTTTCAAAAGACGATAGATAAGATGACAATTTTTTTTTTCGTATCTCTTTCTCTTCTTCTTCAATATAATATTTGTGTCTCTGTAATACTAATATGCTATGTAGGTTGTATAGGGACTAGTTCACGTTGTTGGGCTGTAAAAAAGAATGAGGCTCTAATCCTCTTTTCTCTCTCTCTCTCTCTCCACATTTATTTGCTCAACTGAAGGCTCTCTCAGCAAAGATATTTTTTGGCTTGCTATCAAACAAGTTTTTTCTCGCCATGTCACATCTGAAACGTTAAGGTCTTCATGATTGACATTGACTTAATTGGAAATTTGCATAAATTGGATGTGTATGGACAGCTCAGGACTCGAGCTAAAGTCACACAGCTGAAGCCAAAGCGTCAAATCAAAGGCAAATGGACGCGTACTCTACATATATCCTCACCGCGCGTCCACCTTGTAGTAGGTACTCATAAAATAAATATCGTTAGATAGATATAGAATATACTATATGTACTATGTCTTGTGTAAAAATTAATGTATTGGATAGAATGTGACAATATATATGACTCTATAATGTACCGTGTGATAGATTTCATTTCATTCAAGAAAAAAAAATTGACTACAGATTGAAAAAACGAATTACATTGTTATTATTATTTTTGTTATTTTGTTGTTTGTCCATTTTTCCTGGGCATGAGACAACTACAACATTTTTGTACAGTCAAATTCTAGGAATTTCTCGTTTTGATTATAATATTATTATTTTGTGAGCAATACATTTTTCTGACAGAGCGTTATGAGTGAGGAAAAAAAAACCTCGTTGGCTGACGGCTGTAAGTTACACCTGCACATAGTGTATCAGTAGTTGTATGTAATAGCATAGAAAGTACGAGAATACCTATAATAACCAAAGTGACACTTATGATTTGAAACCTACTGGACACTGGACACATCTCAGGAATTTCCATAATGTTTCCTTCACCTTTTTCCGTCTTCAAGATTTTTAAATCTGTGTACAGTTTACCAATGACAGTGTTGACCAGGAAAAAGTCGAAGATACATATAGTGAACATATTACTTTCAGATTTGAATTTTCAATTTTGAATTGAGGTTTTTTGTTTTTTCCCCACCTTTTATATTGAACTGGTACTTCAGATTTTATACAAGAAATATACGGAAATTGTTACGAGACGTTATAAATATTTTGTTTTCATAAATGCTTGCACCTACTATACATATATGTGTGAATTTTTTGTTCATACCTATATGCATAATTATATATGAGTGTAATCAGTAGTTTGTAGTTTTGATGGTTCGTGTCGTTTAGTTTTGACTTTAGGTTGCATGCTAAGCACTGGATTTGGTTTTGGTTGAGAGATGTATTCAGAGTCCACACTAAGATTTATACTATGACGCATAAAATAAAATAAATAGCCGCGCGGCTGAAGCATGGCGGGGTTCGCTTAAGAAACACCTAATATGGCCAACATATATTATAATGAAGTGAAACATTGAGCGTCGTCCTCTTATGCGTCTATGAAAATACATACCATCTCTTTTTCCATTCCCCGTCATTCCCTTTAAGCCCTCACATGCTGTCTCAGTAATATCTTTTGCTTGGATTGCTTTTCCTTTTATTTTTTCCTCATCCCTTTTTTTTCCTACGTCTTAACAACTGCATACTACCTACTTACTACTTATACCTACCAACGTGATATTATGTACGACAATCTATTGTCATCAACATCGTGTCCACTGTCCACTGGGACAATCGACGTGGACAATGTATTCTCTTTTCTTTTTAGTCTCCGTCCCCGTCCCTGTCCCCGTTCCCCGGCCTTTAAGCTTTTGTGTGCTTTTGGATTTAGATTTGGTTTTAGAGACGCTGTTGTTGACAGTTCACCAAACTCGTTACTCACCGCGTCGTCCCTCTCCTACTTAAATTGTCGCGCTGCACAAAAATCTCTATCTGATTTTGATTTCGATTTCTACTTGGACATTTTTTTTTGTTCCTTGGTTTGTTTGGTGGGCACAAATGTCTTGGAGACAACCATTTCCTCACCTCATAAAAGGCTAGAAAAAATATTAAATGACACTCTATCTCTACAGACAGCATGGTTCCCGGTTGCGTAGGCATATACAATATACTGTCAACTGTAGAGAGACTTCTGAGTTCCAATATAATTACTATATTGTTGTACTTTGGGCATTTTATAGATTTTACACAATCATTTACTCAATGAATTCACCCACGAAATTAAAATCTAACTCACACAAAAAAAAATGTGTGTAAAATTTAAATAGTAATGGTAGCATTAACGCTCGCGTACTTGTCAAGATGTGTACTTGGGCTGGGATTTATATTTAGCTTTTGTGTATTGAATTAAGGCGGTTTAATGATAATGATAGAGCCCATTTAATTTGTTTGTCATCAAAAATCCATATTTTTTTCCTACGTAATTTTGTCTTTAATTGCTTTACGCGTTCGATTTCAATTTCGATTCCGTGGACGTCTGATATATTCTCACATCTTCATGTATATAGGTAGGTAGGTTATATTATATAGCGTAGGTACGTATCCATTATTATGAGAATGAACCAAATTCAGAAGAGATTTTGTTGGGCTATCAACCAATTTATCTTTTGTGGAACATTTACTTGATCCTTGCCTTATCAGACATGTCTCAAATTGTTTTTTATTCAGTTTGTATCGTTGTCGTTTTCGTTGTTGGAAAATAACAATTGCATACACCGACGATCGATGGACGACGTCCACACTCAATTTACTTTAACGCGTACACACAGATACTTTGTAGAGGGATTGGGATGAGCGTGATCGTAGTTCAGTACGTAGTATGTGATGTTCATAGTGCCTCACATAATTTATTGACTGATATCTTTCTCTCTCTCTCTCTCACTCAGTCCCACATTCTATTCTCAATGTTCTCCTGAGCCTATAAGGGATTGTCCATAAATGATTTCATCGATAGGATTAGTGGGTCTAGTCCGGTTTTCATGACAAAGTCATTTATGCAGCGGTTAAAGTGGTAACATGGGGGTGGCGGGTGGATCCAAAAGAGAGACATTTAGAGTGACATCATTAATGAACGACCCCTAAGACATTTGTTCCTTGGTCGTCTGCTTAGTTTGGCCTTTGCTGTGACTTCCATGAGGAAAAGGGCATTTTAATATTCACATTTTCATTCTCTCATTTTTAATCTGTATCAAGATCAGCCCAACTATGTTTCATACATAGTAGTGTGTATCAGAAATCCAGCATTGCTAACTTTAGTAATCACTATTTGCCCATAATTATTATTGGATGGGTGTACTATGTATTTGGCAATAATCTATTGGTCCATTTACAAGCCATTTTTGGGATGTGAGATTTTCATTTTTTTTTCTTCGTCATCGCATCTTCGTCGTCGTCGTCGTCGTCGTCTTCGTCTTCGTTCTCATTGTGTGGGTGTTCTGAAGAGGGAAGACTGAACAAGTCAATTTATACGCACATAATAAATAAACAGTAGATACACTTCCATAACCATAAAGTTGACACATCCCCTTCCTTACTCTCCAGTTACCGTCCTAATCCCAATTCCAATCCCAATCCAAATCCCAGTCCTGACTCTATATAGTTTGCTGTATTGTACCCGGTGCTCTACAATAATAAGGCAAGGCAGAGTAAAAAGTCGCATGCAAATTTCAGTATCAATAAACATCATCAACTACTAAAGAACATCGTCGTAGACATCTAGAACATCTGAAGTGGAGAGGCCCAAACTCCAAAAAAGCTTCAAGATATTTATTGTTTCATCTCCATGTCTTTATTTTTTATTACTTTCTCTATATATTATCACTACCAATGTTTTTTTTACTGACATTGTGTTCTCTGCTCCTGCATTGCTTCATGAACGCCATTGAACTTCTCAGATTTAATTGTAATAATAATAATTGTAAATGGACATCAAGGGAAGTGTTCCCTTTATATTTACCACCCAATGCTATGAATGAACACTATGCTAAGTGTGTGATTGAAATTTAAGCTGAGAACAAAATATCATATTTAGCTTAATAATAATTATTATTGCGGTTTGTTTTTTTTCGTTGGAGGGAAATTCAAATTGTAATAATTGTAAAATTGTATAATCCAAGAGCTAACGTTAAATGGAGGGGAAGGGTGTAAGTATGGACGTCGGACGTGGACTCCCTGACATGATGGAATAAAATAATCTTTATAAATAATGAGGTCTTAAATCCTACGATTAGATAGTCAATTAACAATGGTTATTATACAAAATACAGATAGTGTGTAGTATCCTGCCCTCCACTCTCCACACTGCTACCGTTTTTCACCCTCTTCTTCCCTTATTTCATTGAGAATGCAAATGGGAATTAAAAGCTCAGCTCAGCTCAGAGCTTCAGAGCTACATGTGTACGACCATTATGTAGAAATGTAGTTAAGAATTCTCAGGATCTTCTCATATTATTGTATATGCCTTAGAGATAGATTACCTCGGCTCTTCTTCTTCTTCTCCGTTCGTCCCTTCGTTCGTTGGGTAATAATGGCGTGCTGAGACAAGAGCGACGGAGAGTCATTTAGCTCGCTTGTTATTATGAAGATATAATGATATGGTTATTTTGGCATGTCTTCGTTGTTGTTCCTTTGACACGCCATCCTGGGCTAATGCCTCACTTCGCCTCGCTTCACTTTTTTTAATACTTTTTTGGCTTCTGATGACATGACCAGGACGAAGACGAAATAATATACACTTTTTAAATTATTTCCATGACTCAAGCAGTAAAATCTAATTGCGTTTGGAGAGTTAGTGTAGATTCTGGGGATGTGCATATATTGTGTATTTTATATAATTATATGTATACACCTTATGCGAACATGTCCACTTATAATTTATATTTATGTACAGTCCGCTATCTTACTCCCTCGTCCCTACGCACAACCATCATATCATATGGACATTCATTTTTTTTTTAGTTCTTAAATTTTATGTTTCTGTGAGAAATCTTTTCTGTTTCAAGTCATCGTAGTCGTAGTCAGTGTGACTATATTTTTAAGAGGTTCTCTCCATCGGCTTCTGCTCATTTTCCTATGTATAATCGTAATGCTATGTCTCCCATGTGATATGATGTGTCATGTGCCTGCCTGCCTCCGTGTGCGCTCAAATTCGTTGGGGTAGAAGTTGGAATTGGAATTCCTCGCCATTTATTTACAATGATTATGATTGCCATTAAAAAATCTAGCGGTGGAATAGTAAATATAAGTGTGTGTGTGTGTCTGCCCTTACAGCTCCCCTTCTGACTTTTAAGAATGGAATGCAGGTGGAAAGGATGCATGTAGGTATGTTTGTATTTTGTGGAGAGACTGCAAAAATTAAAATTACTATGACGACGACTACTACACTCCCTCACCGTGGACCCGCCGTTCTGGTGGACGTGGAGGAAAACATACCATTTATTATTATGATAATGTAATTGCCATTATATTATATAGTCATTGCTATATCCATGGAGCTTCAGTTCAGACTCAGGAGTGTGTGTGTGTGTAGCAATGCAATGTCATAGGAATTGAGGATGACACGGAACTATAATATAAATACGCATAACAATAATCATCATCATAATAATAATTGTGTGTAATATGTATGCACACCGAGATTTGAACGTGATGCCTACATCACATCATCCCCACCTAAACCTACTTTACAGAGAGAGACGCATATAGCCATGACTTTGAGCCTATGACAGGAAGTGCATAGGCCATGGTCTGGTGTATATAGTACATAGTACATTGGAGAAGTAGATAAATGTAAAGGTAAAAGGTAACTGTGATGATGTGATAAGTCAACATGAGCTTGAAAATTTTTATGTCCTGTCCACAAAATCTGTTTTCTTCGTCTTCCTGATTTATTGTTAGAAATAAGTAATGGACCATCTCTATCTCACTTATGTTATATTTTATATCATTTTATATTATCTCTGTCCGCGTCTGCGTCTCTGCGTTTGATAAAATTGCTATACGACTCTGACTCTGACTCTGTCATTGCTCTTGCTGTTATTGTTGTTGTTGTTGGGCACTGTAACTTTTTGAACACGTAATAAGTTTGAATGATGCAAAAATGAAGAAGAATCAGAGAATGACAATCAAACTGTATGATGAACTATGAACAAAATATCAAGTCTCATTGTCAGAAGACATGCCCAGCTAATAAACGTTTTTTTTTCTTCTCTTCATTTTCATTTTAGAATATCTTAGAGTATTTCACACCGTCATATATAATGTGGTCGCCCTCTCCCACTGCTCATTTAGCTGTGTGTACTCACGGCTATATGTCTACTTGATATAGTGAGGACGGTGACGGTATATAGGCGAGATGGACATAATGTATTGTTATTGTGGGAATCATCTCAATATGAAATACTTTTAGAGACATGATCCCATGGCGAAGGTGGGATGAGGCACAATGGGTCATATGTGTGAGTTTGAGGATTTCAAGGAAAAAATATATCATAATGGCTGAGTATCATGCATTCATTTTATTCCATTCCCTCTCTCTCCATTTTACCTTCCACTTTATTCAGCATTATTATAGCACTATATGCAGTCCAGAATCTTTGTCATTCGTCATTATGATATATGATATGCTGTGGACGCTAGACTGGGACTGGGGATGTGATTCATAAAATGTATTTTTTTTCCGCAATTCTATATTGTGTCTTACCCCCATACAATTAGACGTCCAGTGAACCTATGTAGTTGGGAAGTGATGTAGATAGATGGATAGTATTAGTATGAGGTCATATTCAAAATTTAAATAGCTGTATACCATACCAGAGGACCATATAGCGTCATTTCTCAGATGGCCAGTTCAAGGAAATTCATAATAATAATAATAATAATGCTATATAGCCAAGCCTAAAGTGATGCAATGAATTGAATGTGAGATTCTAAAAGATTTTGAATCTGATCCACAATACTGTGTTAATACGACGAAATAAGTATACGATGTTATGCTTTGAAGTGATATGACGGGACGTGACAAGATATATATTTGAGGAAGCCCTTTCCATTTTCATCCTTTGTCTTAAATTTTTATTTTTCCACTGCCCTTTCCTCATGCCCAGTATTATCAGAGACCTGGCTTGAGATTCATTAGACGTGCTTAAATATATGGCTATGGATGGCATGGGAGTGGAAGTAAAAGACTGAGATTCAGTTTGAATTAGAGATTTGAGATACGCATAAGGATTCAAATGTCCATTTAATCTCTTGTGGGAAATGATCAAGGGATCAAGGGCAAGAGATTTCCAAGAGTCTTCTATAGTAATAAAGAGTGTAAATATTTTACGTTCTACGTGTAATACAATTACCACCAATATTTTTATTTTTATTAATGGTTTTGTGAGAGA
>JAQFZE010004115.1:0-11657 GCA_034695245.1 Dicyrtomina saundersi
TTCTGATGCAGCTTGTGTTTAAGCACCAGCCATTGATCACACATAAGGCATGATCACATATACGCACTCTACTACTACGTAAATAAAAATGCAATTATTTACGTAGTAGACACATGACAGAATGCAAGCAAATGGAATAATATGGAGAGATTGGAGGCAGTCATGCAAAATCACATAAAAGTAAAACCAATATAGTAAGTAAATGGTAAAGTCATCTAAATATTACAATTGTAAATTCAATTGACTGTGATTACATAGTGCTAGGTAGTCAAGAATGACCAGGATGAATGACGAGACAACATTTGCAAAAATTGCAAACTTTGAGTTTCCAAGCAATTCCTGCAGTATCTCAAAATTCCCATCCTCCTACTTATATGGTTACTACTACTCATATTCCAATTCCAATGGCTTCTGTTGTGTAGACTGTAGATAATGTTGATCATACAGATACAGATGCATATTATTTCGTGTCTGGCATGGACACTGTCGACGATGTGCATAGCTGTCATTACCCGGGGTCTGTTCCACACTGTCCAGTCGAATTTCATCTTGGGTTTTGCCGGTCGGGCTTACATAGAAAACTCGAAGAAGTAATAAAGTCGGTCTGCGGGAAGTCTGAGACCTGATAGAGACAGAGACTGAGAAAGTCCAAGGAGACCAAGGAGGACAAGAAGGTGAGAGATCAGTCGGCGGATTTCTTCTAGCATTTAAAATTCTACTGCTGATGTAGAAGTCTGTGACTGTGACTGAATCTGGAATGTACTTTTTGGTACATGTACGGACCTCGGTACTTCGGTTTAGTAATCGTGCCATCGGACCGCATGACCGCATGGTGTTGTACCACTTTTACAACTCCAATACTAGTGAGTCTATACTACTCAAGTAGGAAGACTCGTGTAGTATGGAGCGTAAAAGTGTACGCCGTCTGGGGGTAGAGTATTGACATTGATGTTGTTGGCATCGGGATAGGAAGTATCCGGGAAAGTATTCTCCAACTTTCTACATATATCTTGTGTACTATTTCTTCAACCGTTGCGTAACCAAGCTGAATTCAGTAAATCAACTTTGCTTAAAATACCCAATTTTTACAGTATGTGGCACTAGTGAGCGTGTCACTCAAGTATTTTATAACAGTGGGTATATTAATCTTTCATGGAATGTATGAGGAAAATGAAAGTTCCTTGGAGAAAGGAGTCCAGTATGTTCTTATGCAGCATAGACAAATTTACCCCTCCACCCCCTGTCATTCCAAAGTTTCAATTTCTGCTTGCAATATTTTACGTAATTTTTTTTAAACTAGTTACTGTACCGGGTGAGGGTGGTACGAAATTTCACAAATTATAGTTATATTAAGACTTCATTAAATAATAATTGTCCAATACGATTTGAAACATACTTTAGATTTAGATTTCCGGATCTACTTATTTGATATTTCTCTACCGATCAAATCCTCAATATGTTAATTCTCTAGTACCTGCTACGAAGTACTAAGTTTATAACTTGAAAATATATATATATTTAGGTGTGTGTATGTGTATACAAAGGCCAGACTCAAAATTTTCCAAATCCAATTCGTCTAGCTAAACAGATTTATAAGAGATGTTTAAAGCAAATAAACACTCTTATAGGGGGTTATTTTATTAATATCAGCATCAGCTATTTAAGTATGTAATTTATTATGAATTGTAACTAAAATGTTTTGCATCAGAATTACCTGCATATACTTATACATATTCACCCAAACCCAGTCATACTTTGCTTTTGCTTCTAAACGTAAAAAAGCAGATAGTTGATTGCCTTGTTTGCATTGATATATTTATCCGTAAAGGAAGAATTGAGGAATTCCATGACGAATCACTTAAATAAATACAAATAATCGGAATTGTTTGAGGATGATGATTCTACCCCTGGAGGGCTTAAGGTATTAGCTTCAAAAGACTTTTACCATAGCCACCATAATATCACATCCATATATTCGTGGCATGGCATGCATGTATTGGTTTGTTGATGGTGACTGGTGGGTGATGGTGTCTTTGGAGTGCATTCACGTACGTACATACTCAAAACTGCGTTGTTGACTGGACTCAAAATTGGTTGCCAGTTGCCACGATGGGTAGACTATGGGAGTACAATGTTCACTCTTCATGGAAGGTTAGTTTGGCTGAGAGGCTTTTCTTTGGTTGGGGTTTCAAGGAAGATGAGGTTTTAGGTAGCGAAAATGTAAGGGCATGCATGTGGACAGACGGATGGTTGCAGTGGTAAGGACCGTCCAGTAATAACGTGCTGTCATTTTGAGCCTCACCCATCACCATTAAAATATGTTTGACGTAATACATTGAGGGAGAAGTAACGGAAACTAATTTAGGCACCTATAGAGTAAAGATCATTGACGTCATTTACTGATACACCCTGAGAATAGTGGGACGATGTATGACGGCGGTGCAGTGCGTTGGTTGAGTGGCTCATGGCTACTGAAGCGGCCGGAGCCAAGGCGGCTGGCTGGCTGGTTGGCGGATCGCAGGAAGGAGAGGAGAAGGCAGGTTTTCACATGCTCTGACTTGGTGGTTCTGTGTAGGTACGGTGGTGGGCTGCGAGTTGATTTGGACGAGAGTAACCGTGTTTGACTGGGGATGGCGTGGCTCGTAAGCTGGGAGAATTGGAGGGATGGCAGTGGGAGATGAAAATCGACAGGGAAGGAATTGGGAAAAAAGGAAAAGATGGGCTATGGTTGTCATGACGAGAGAGGAGGTGGAGACAAACAAGATACTGAGAGTGTTTGATGTACGCATGAGCGCAAATTGAACAACGCACATTCACTCATTGCAGTAGTGGAGTTGAAGTGGAGATCATCCTCATCATCATAGTTTCAAGACAGTCGAAAAAATAGTTACATTTTCATACTTGTTTTCTCACGGAAATCTAACGTCAACCGAAATCTCCAGGTAACAATCTCCAACCATTCCTACTTATAACTACTCAGGGTCATAGGGAAGGGTCATGTCAATCTTTGTCCCTCTCAACAATTCAGTGGAAAACTCTTGTTAAGGCCGATTCTCGGCGCGGTAGTAGGGAGTGTCTCGACGCCATTTTCAATTTGACTCCGCCGGTTCATCGATCGCCTCTCTACTCTACTCTATATTCTGTATTATATACGCGTTAATATTTCTCATCTCCTTTTCGTATTCGTCTGCCCTTCCCTCGGTCTCATCACATCGTCGTCGGTCCTCTAAATTAAATTTATTAAATTGTAATTCTTCCTCTGTTTTTTCTTAAATCTCCAAGTCGGAATTTGTCTACTCTCTGAGTATCTTTTCATTTTCACGAGATATCGACTACTAATTGTAAGGGACCACACATTAAAATTTACATTTACATCAAGTTTGATTTGAGCAAATGGAATGGAATAGATTGGGCGAGAGCTACTAGGCTAGAACGTAGTAGACAAGAGTTAAGAGAGTCTTACGTTAGTAGTGACATTGGTTTTGGTCTTTTCATGGTCATTAGTCGTCATTAGAAAAGAACGACCCATCTTGTATTTCTAATCCTTTGAATGGTCAATAGTAGCTCTTGTCTGTTACAGTATAATTTGACTCGAATCAATAATATTATCGAGACTGCAGTTGCAGACAGTTAGAGAATCCTGCATATATTATGTTGCTAGGAGAAATTATGTGTTATATGTTCTTGATTGTTGACTGGTGTAAATTTTAATTGATTTCGTAATTAGTGTGTCTGTGTTATATTCAGGGATCATGGCAGTGGACAAAGAAGAGTTAGTTCAACGAGCCAAATTGGCTGAACAAGCAGAGCGATATGACGACATGGCAGCAGCAATGAAGTCAGTGACTGAAACCGGAGTTGAGTTATCCAATGAAGAGCGAAACCTTCTCTCTGTTGCTTACAAGAATGTTGTAGGCGCCCGCCGATCCTCTTGGAGGGTCATTTCATCCATTGAGCAAAAAACTGAGGGTTCAGAACGGAAACAACAAATGGCCAGGGAGTATCGAGAAAAAGTTGAGACCGAACTCCGTGAAATCTGCTATGAAGTTCTGGTGAGTCATATTATGACGCTTTTAAAAATTTTGTTATGAAATTCATTACTTTCACCTTTCCGTTTTTTGAGGATACGCCTTTGGCTTGTCTTGATTTCACTGGGGTGTAGAATTGGGAATAAGTGTAAAGCACCATCACCATGAATGAGTCATCTGAAAAGTATGTTGTTACGTTACGTACTTCATACTGATTGCTCATTCCTCTGAGTGTCGTTACGTTACGTTTAGATGAAGTTATTTTATACTTGAGCACTGCTTTATCATGTGGTCTGTATTCGAAGTAAATACAAAATTCATGGAATGTACTTATATGTAGGGGTACAAACAATTTCATTTATTGTATGAAAGTTCTTGAATGTTTTTTGGAACAGCGTAAACGCAGTACAGACAATATTGCGAACATTCAGTACTAGCAAACATATTATGAAAAGCTTATTTCTTTTAAAAGTTTGGTACGCGTATAAATTCAATTATTTATAATCGGTATAGCTGCACACCTATCGTGGGCGCGGTGCGCTCTTTTGTGTGTCTAATTTGCTACGTATTAAAATCAAAAAAAAACTTGGTAATTAATTATAAATTTGTTTTGGTTTGATTTTAGAATTTGTTAGACAAATTTTTGATCCCGAAGGCTAGTAATGCGGAGTCGAAGGTATTCTACCTAAAGATGAAAGGGGATTATTACCGATATCTCGCTGAGGTTGCTACAGGCGAGAATAGAAATAGTAAGTGGCTTTTTCGAATTTGCTTTCCTTGTCTGTCCTGTCATACCTCTTATGCTAGCTTCACATTATTTGCGAAATGGCCGTGACACACGTTTTTTGATATTCCTTTTCCTTGAAAAATGAAAAGTGTTTTCAAAAAACGAATATATGTAAAATTCCGGGCCAATTCAGTAGATTGCTTTTCATATATCGAGATATAACCTTTGACCTGGATAGCTATAGTGGAAGATTCGCAGAAGGCGTACCAGGAAGCATTCGAGATCAGTAAGAACAAGATGGCTCCTACTCATCCCATCCGGCTCGGGCTGGCTCTCAACTTTTCTGTCTTCTATTACGAAATCCTCAACAGTCCTGAGAAAGCGTGTCAATTAGCCAAACAGGTGAATTGTCGTCAAAAATACAACTCAAAAAAATTGCAACTGTTCATCTCGTGGACATTAGCAATCATTGCATTTTGCGCAATCAGAGACATGCTGCTACATTAAATTTCCCCACTCATGAATTTCCATGTCAATTACTAACTAGTAAGTTACCACGCGCGAAAGTCCCGTCCCATCTAATAAAACGGAAACTGAAAAAAAAAGTATGTGCGTAGTAGATTCACTCTAGCCCCCAACGTCTGTTGAGTTTTCCGTCCCAACTGGGCTACTGAAGAGTTTATGAGGTTGTGTGCGGTGTCACAGAAAGTTAAAGTTTTGGAAAAGTAATTTCCTAATTACCCTTACTCGTTTAGTCGCTTCATTGTCGCTTCCACTTTATTAGTATGAAACTAGAGCAGAGCGGCTTCCGAACGCACTCACTTTTAGGTTTTTGGTTCACCCCTAGACGCGCAGGTAGAATTGTCCTTCTCGCTCATGCATAATGATTAATTTGAAATTGAATATCCGTTCCTGTTAAGTACATTCATAGACATGTACTTTGACTTGGGTGTATGTTATTACGTAACGTAATGTGTGAGTGAACTTCGACTACTACTGCTACGACGACTACGAGGGAAGAATTGGTGCTGACACAAACATATTATAGTCTCGAGTATATGTAAATGGATTATTCATTCAATTTACGACTTACATCACTCATCACCCAAAATCTAAATGTCAGCTCACTAGTCAGTGTATGATGGCATCCAAATTTTTTCCTCGTGATATAAGTACTTCTTCATACGTCGTTTGTACGTTGTTGTTGGGGTTGGGAAAGAAAGCAAAACTATTAGCTATTATAGTACTAGGCGTTTATGTCATCAAGGTGTTAACCTGTCTTCAATCCCCTATCCTATCAGTATAAGAGCCAAGCATATTATATCCCATCCAGACACATCTGAGTATCAGACCAGCTCACACAGTAGTCGCAGCTGTCCACTTCTGCATGTACACATTAGTCGTGGTACATAATATACCATTACTATCGATATTTATATACACATGCTAAAACGGTAGAGATAAAAGGTAGTTGTTGTTTGCGTTTTGCTTCTGTTGGTTTGATGTTGCTAGGTCTTGCTTCACTCCTTTACTACACACTCCTTATTACTCGCCTAGCAGCAGTCACAGTTCAAACACTACGAAAGTATAAAATGTGTACGTACTGTTACTGTGTGCAGTATGTGACATGAGAGTCGTAGTCATGTAATCGGCTAATGCTAAAATGTAATTTACGTCAAAATTAATCAAAGTCTACGAATTTCTCTCTGCCCATCTAACCGACCTCCAGTGTGCATACTATACACACAAGTGTGTAGCATACATATCTGATACATTATTGATATTATTATTATTGTGAGGCTATAGGACAGGATATAATAGAAAGCTAAATTTTGGATGGCTAGAATTTAGAATAGGAAAGGTGTGTATGTACAACGGAGGACGGGAAAATCATTTCCAAGTGACAGAGACGGATGTTGCTCAGATCTGATCTATTCTGAAATATTAGAATTTCTACAGTGAAATTCAAATTGAAATTTTCTCTTCTTGTTTCTCAGTGTGTGTGTGTGTGTTTGTACGTCTAATCTAAAGTATAAAGTGTTGGAGTAAAGACAGACAGTTGTGGAAAGTTGTTGGTTGTTTTGTTGTTTGAAGAAAACCTGTCGATCTCGGAAAAGTAATCCAAAGTTGCTGGTTGTTTTGGTTCGTAAATGGTTTATCATGAGGAAATGATGTTGATATTACACAGGTGTTGTAGATGACAGTCAGAAGGCTTACCAAGAGGCGTTCGATATAGCCAAGACTAAAATGCAACCAACCCATCCGATCCGTCTTGGTCTAGCCCTGAATTTCTCAGTTTTTTATTACGAAATCCTCTCCTCTCCTGACCGAGCTTGTCATCTAGCTAAACAAGTAAACATTTCTACACCACTTCAAAAGTTATCCGCTCACACAATCTGTATGTTGTGTGTTTCACTTTTGAGCTTACCACTGCCGCTGACTTGGCTTGCCTTTTGACTAATAATAATGCATACATTTGAACTACGCTAGAACTTAATTCCGTATAATATAACAACATAAAACTTGAGAGAGGGGGAAAATGTTGAAGTCAAAATAGAAAAAATAGATACTCACCGATAATGTTTTCTACTTACCTTGTGACGTTGTGACCATGCTTAATCAGTAAAGAGTGTATTAATACCTATACCTTACAAACACATACTAAACCTTGCTCAACTAGAATTAACTGAACAATATGTATTCAGCTGTTCAGCCGTTGTAATTGAACCTTTGAAATGAGTTTCCCACATATTAAACAAAAAATCTGATTTCACGATATAATTATAAGAATTCCCTATGCATGATTATATATATAACATGTTCTATGCTCTGCGTGTCTCTGGTTTGCGTAACTTACTAAACATTTGTCTTATATTCTGTCTACTAAATCAATAAGTTGAAAAAAAGTTTTATTTAATTTAGTTGTTTTGTGTAGTTGTTGTATTTTAATTTTGCACGAAAACTTTATTGAAAAAATCTTACAATATATTTTTTTTTCGTTTTTGAGTGCGTACACTAACTTTGAGGGACAAAACAGTTTCAATTCGAACTCTCTTTGATTGGGATTGAAATTCGCTCGTCTCACTACAACCGCAGATGATTTATAATCTGCGAATTTTTATTTTTAGTTTAATTATGATTTTTTGAATTATACGAACTTTTTTTTTTTTGAAGATGTTTTGTGTGGAGTTTGTGGTAATTGTGTTTTATGGCGTAATCTAGGCTTTCGATGAGGCCATCGCAGAGTTGGACACTTTGAATGAGGATTCCTACAAAGACTCAACTCTCATTATGCAGGTGAGGCTTAATAGCATGAAAATAAAGGATTTCCGACTAGAATTATTTACAATATTTAAGTAATTTCAATATGCTATAACGTTTATTTCACAGCTCCTTCGAGACAACCTCACCCTGTGGACATCGGACACTCAAAATGATGGCGAAGAGGCGACAGAAGGAGGAGACAACTGAACAACACTGAAGATGTAACAAGAAAAAATTTAAAAAAATAATAATAAGTTTGCAAAAAAATGAAAAATTTAACTTACCAACTTTAATTAATTACTAAGACAGAAAAAAGCAAATTTTTTTTCTCTCTCCTTCCTTCAGAAGAAAAATATAAGCAACAAGAAGAAGAAAAGAACCAGAACAGAGCGACAACAATACTACCACTACAATACATAATTCAATAATAATTAATAATGATGATATACAATTTATTAATTCGGCACCTTTTGAACCATGAAACATGAATGGGCTTTGCTTATCTTAGACCTACAGATTGTACATTTATCTTGATAATATTATTTTTTTTCGTTTGTTCGTTTCGTTGTTTCTCCTCGTCATCGTTGTCTTCGTGTCGTCGTCGTCTCCATCTTGATTTCTGAAGCAAAAGAGAAGAAGAATGAATTATTATTATTGCTACACGTATAATAGATTAAATAAATACTTACAATACAATCCTAGCATGTAGAAGACCGCAAGCATGAAGAAGTAAGAAGATGATGATAAAAGATAAATCAGCTGTCCTCCTCCGGTTTTATTATTATCAAGTGTTACAAAAATGAAATAATATTCCTCTGTTTACAAACAAATTAGGAGATGATAGTGTTATAATGTTTAAATTATACATGTTCCCCCCATATTTACGATTGAGTACTGTACGCGGGGTGAGAGAGAAGATCCAAGATATGTAGAAAAGGAATAATAATGGAAACCAGAGTAATAATAATTATAAACTAATTAATTAATAATTATTCGCATCTGTCTGTCAATTGTGTCATGTCTTGATATGATATATAGTTTCCTCATTCCTCCAGGAGCAGCATTTAAAACAAACATACACACTTGGATTGAATTATATTATTACACTTGTTATTATAAAGAAAATTTATGTATCTGTTCATGTATAAAAACAAATTCCAAAATTTTTGAGAGTAAAGAATATAATTACGTATTGTAATAAGATATTTCAGTGTTCAAGAGCCAAAAGAAATCGAAAAAGAAATATTGTGCGTGAACCTAGGTTCAGTATTTGAAACATTGATGAGAGGCAAAATTCCTAAAAATTCCCTCTTCAAAAACTTTTTGTCTGATTACGATAACGATTTACGTTGTTTAAACTGAAAGCGAGAAAACCGTACACTATTACATCTTGTGTTGTATAACATATATATTATGAGTTACATAATTGATAATTATTGTAAATTGGGTGTTTGAGTAATTATTATTATGTCATGACTATTGTTTATATGATTATGATGATACCCCAGTCCCCCCCGGAAATGGATGGTGTTACAATAATACTACAACTAAAATAATAATACAGCTATTACTCTACACGGAAGAAAAAAAAAGTGTGAAAATGGATTAATAATGTAAAATGTGGATTTATCATTAATGATAATAATGATGATGATCATGAGGAACTAAAAAAATAATGAGAATACATTATTGAAATTAAAAAAAAATCCATATATAACATTTAAACGTATATGAAAAAGAAACCAAACCAACCAACAACATCAACAACAAACTCAAAAATACCTTAAGAAATAACAGTGTTTGGAAAACAGTCTTGGAAATTTTAGTGTGGTTGTGTCTCTACCAATAAAAAATGTTACATAAACCTTACCATTTACCCTACTACATATTACCTACTTTACACATTATTAGCGCTGCGGTATGTATTAACCAAAATTCAAAAAGTAAAGCCCCTTTAAAAAAAATAAATTATTTACCAAAAAAACAACTATAATATTATAGTAAAGTACTCGCTTTATATTTAAAGTTAAAAAAAAAAGTACTATCGATATATATATATACCGCAGATTTTTTAATAATGTATTTTCGCTCTACATCAATTTACCTTGACTCTGTTACAAGTGACTGTCTATAATTAATTTTTTTTTTGTAATTTATTTTTTTTATGTAAAATTTTGAGTTGATTACGGATGTAGATTTTGGTTGGGTAGGGTCGTTCACCTGAAAATAATCATTATCGATCGGAAGTTGTGGACGTGGATGAGTGTTGGGAGGGATGGAGGACAGGCGGAAACTTCCTGCATGCATACTGTGTATATCTATGCATACGTTTTACAATCCGCAGCAGTCACACCACTATCAGTCACTCTCACATAAATATATACGTATTTTATCCGACAAAAAGTTTGGGCTGGTTTTGGATTAGGGATTTAGTTTTGCTTTCCGTAGTAGTCGAGTCGATGTTGCAGACAGATATAGATACAAAGCTAACGAGATAGTGGAGCAGCACGATTCGGAGTCTGATTCTGCGATCAGATGAGATGTTAGTTCTCCAGAAATTTTAGAGGAGTGGACGCGCAGAGCTTTTTGTCTGTCAAAATGTCTAGAGAGTAAAAAGTGGAAAGTTGAAAGATATTTTAAATACATACTACACAGTAGTTTGCCTGGGGTAGTGCTTCCCTTTCGTCTTTCGACTTGGGTGATATGATGAAGATGATGTGATGCAGAAGCTCTGGATATGACTGCTACTACTACTGGCTCCGTCCTTAGTCTGGTTGACTCCAGTCAGTGTCTCTTGTATTTTCGGTTTCTCTGTTTCTTGGCCCACCCATCTATGGACTACTGGTGCTGGCTGGTGCTGATGGATGTCTAGCTGGGATTTAAATCACTATCTCTGAATTTTATCCTGATGCTCATCTCCCATTTGATCTCGTCTCATCAGGAAGGGAAAGGAGAGGAAACTGTCGTCGTCGTCGTCGTCCTAGGTCTCCTTTAACGCTCCCATTCTGGACTGACTGTCGACTCGAAGAAAATTGAAACCTTTTGCCAGAATTCAGAATAAAATTGGAACATGCAATACATGACAGCCATAGGCTACCCGACTGGGAAAATAATGGGGAAGATCTCTCACACTGTGATTCTCTGAACTGGAACTGGAAGTCTCTTGCCTTGGGTCGGGTGGGCACTATGTACACTAACTATAGTAGTTTTCCGGATGTGGAGACAGGCACAGGTAGGGACTTAATACTCAGCTGGTTATCTCATGGATTAGAGAGATCCAATTTGGATAATTTCACGCTTTAAAAGAGCAGCAACTGCTGTGGCTGTGATGCTATACACAGGAAAGTATCACAATTTAAAACAGTCGACATTATTCTGCTCATACTGTCATCCAACATCCAAATTTAAGTAAGTAAGTCAGTGTATATGATATACGTAGGTAAATACTACAAAACTACGATAATATGTACCTACTTTCTGAAAGTTGAAGCGACGATGCATTGGGGAGACCCACGGATAAAAAAACAGTGACGATGTAAAAGCTACAACAGAAAACTCTGACTGGAGACTGGAGACTACTGACTGGGAGAAAGCACATCATATTTTTTGCATAGAAATTGACTCATTTATATTTTTCG
>JAQFZE010004116.1:0-11657 GCA_034695245.1 Dicyrtomina saundersi
ATGGAAATATGGGAAGTTTCAAAAAAGTTGAACATTAACAATGACATAAATTCAGAACATTAGCACGATACGACAAATGCAGTGACAAATAACAACGAGCAAAATCTTCACATAATACATAAAAATGGAGTACAGATAATTCAAATTTTAGCTTAAAGAAAAATACGTAGTAGAAATAGCAACGACTATAGAACAGCAAATTTAGCGACGATTTGGATTTAGCTTTGACAATAATGCAAATGCAGCAGTAATAGAATTATTGTAGAATTCACGACCGTACTAAATGTGGAAAAACGTTTTATTTTGTAGAATTTATGTGCAACTCAGCAGGTATTCAGTATAGTGCGTTATCATGATAACTTTAAAACTTCAACTTCCCTCGAAAGTTTCCTGTCTCCTTTTATAATAATTATAATTGTCTATTAAGTGTAAGTCACTTCCATTTTACCCAATTTTTACAGCCTATAGCCTCAAACGTCACTCAAAAAATCACAACTAAAACTGCTTATACAAAACTTGAAACTATTCAAACGTATTCTACAAAATTGCGAATAATACAACCAACCACACTTCACATTATCCCAGACTTTTGCATTACAATTTATATTTCAAATTCAAAAGCCTTTTTAAGTACATTTTAAAATGTACTAAACCTTGTTATATAGCCACAAACTACAATTACAGTTGCAATACAATAGAAGTACATTTTCAAATACTAATAAAGTAAGTACTCACGAATATATGCCCACACACATAGAATTAGCCACAGAAAAAAATACTATGTAAACACCAGTACTGGAGGTAGAAATTATAAAATTAAACTAAGCTACAAAAGAAATATTTTGATCTTTGATCTTTACAAAATTTAATTTATGGTCAATCGTCAAACAAAATAGAATAGGATGTGATGCGAGGGAAGCGTTCACTTTAAACTTTTGACTGTGTAGGCACATTTTAATTCACAAAAAAGGACTTTCCTAATTATTTTGTCTACTTATACATTTTAAGTTTAAATACGATTATCACTGTCTGCATTAAAAGTATGATCTAGACAACAACAACAACAACAGCAACACAACCTTAAATTCAATTTTCAAAGTCACAAGTCTAAAGGTCAGTCTAATTTTAAACCATGTATGTAAACCACCGATCTTATAGCTTATATGCTTACAATTAAAATTATATTATGCATATTAAAATTAAATTAATAGCACATTCATACTAACTAACTACAATTATTATATGACTACAAGGAAAAAATCTAATACTAAATATGCTTTGCATTACATAATATAAATTGCATAAATCACAAATGAAGCTATTTTCTACCATAATCAGTAACAGATCTGTACCTTCAACCGTACAGCACACAATATATATTATGTAGAAAGCATGCATTTAAATACCGCACAATTAATACACAACGTGTAACACACGTAACTATTATCTATCGATTTACAGCAATGCTACACTAATCAAAGCACCTATCTATATATAATAATAGTAATAATTTATACTTGATCTGCAACAACTTCAAAGTCAAAAAAGTCTGAATTACTAAATAATAGCACTGCGAGCAGGGCAGGCTGACTCTGAGTTTACATTCAGTCAGTCGGACAGACTCATAAAATCTAAACGCCCAAAATGTGAATTGGACTTTATCATTTAATGATCCGTACTCTTTTTTAACATAGAAAATAATAAATTTATGAGATGACTCAATGTAATCCAGTCACTTTGTCTGACTCTGGCTCTGACTCTGACTCGGACTATCTATCTCTGTCCTTCAATAATTCATATTCATATGCCATTTCCATTTTTCTTTCCTCCCTCATTATAAAGATATACGTAGTCATTCATTCATATATTGTAACATAACACATTACACAATGCATCTAATTTCTTTCAGTAGTTTATATCCCCAATAGAATGTAATATATTGCAAATCGCAGCACATTCAAAGAAACAGTAACAGTCTCTATTAAATATAAAGATACATACTACGCGCCCTGAGAGTTGCAAAATTTACAATCGCCATAATATTATTTGTGTCCGGACAACAAAAGAGTGAAGGAAAGGGGAAAAAAACTATACTATACAAATCCTATAGTAAATCCCAAAGTAAAATCCAAGTCCTTAAAAGAACTTTAAAAAAATGTAATAAATAACAAAGGCAGCCAGAGTCATGAGCGCGTAGAACGTACACATCTTACGGACTTTTGGACATATGGACATGTTTATATGCAAGGCTACAACTGTGAGATGAGGATGTAAATCACATTAAAATGTTATTCATCCAATAAACTATGCACATTAAAATATCTCAGGTAAATAAATCCCGAGCCCAACTAAATAACAACCTTAACTCAAAAATCTAAACGTATAGAGTATCTGAGCATATAGAGTCTTAAGGCTTATCTTACGATTAATTTTTTGTACTATGCCTCTGGCCTCAAGTACCTACTGCTGATAAATCAGTGACGTCAGTATTATCGTATCGTATAAAAATCTTGGTACACTGGGCCGTCATTCGTCATCCATGTATTAAAAACATTACCATAATAATAATGATTATAATTGCATTTTTCTGCATTTAATTTACATCTTTGACATAGAGTGCATTTTTATCTGACTGCATCGCTTAACATAAAAAAATATATAATTACCTACTTCAGATAGCAAGACACAAAAAACGTACCTACCTACTTAAATACTAACCAATATCTGTACTACAACCCTAACAATTCCCGATCAATAACACGATTACTTACGAATGAATGCACGCGTACAAATGACGAATACCAGCCAACAAAAAATAATTATAATTAAACTTGAACAACATAGCGAGTGGCACTACTCACAAAAAATACAGACAACAGAATGAAAGAACCATGGAACCACATATAGCAGCGCAACACAAAGACCTACTGCCTCCCGTCTATCAGTACTACAGTATGTACTTGATTATTTGCTGCAATTTATTGCAATTTCAATTGCAATTTATCCTCATAGACCCTCGATTTTGGTCGTTTACGAGCCGTCTTTAATAATCTTTAGTTTCTTGTTCTACTGAACCCTGTTGAGTAATTGGAGGGGGGAAAGATGGAGAGAGAGACAGAACAATAAATAAAACCACAAGAAAAAGAATGCAAAATATCTGAACAAGATTTAATCTGCGTTATCTCAAATCCATTACCAATGAAAATTGCGACTGGCGACTGACTATGCCTCCTTTAATAAAAAAGAATGGAATTCCAATGCAATCCTGTTTACATGCAATTCTACAAAAGACAAAAGCTGCACTAAATAATACATACTTATGGTATGAAGTGTATGAAACCTCTCCATTTGACGACAGTGCTATGCTAATGCTATACTATGGTCTGTATATTATTATGTTGATGCTGCGATATTGAGTATAGTTTAATGTCTGAGTCTTGAGTACATTAGTTGAGGAGGACGAGAATGACCTTGCTCAATTCAAATTCCCTTTTCTTCTTTCACTAACCATGTTACAGACTACAGAAAATTCTGATTCTGATTCTAAGAGCACAGAGCCTTTTAATCCATGGGCAACCCCAATCAAAAAAGCAATAGATAGCAATCCAAATCCGAGCCACACGACGTGTCATCAACGCAAACCACACAACCAACGCCAACAACAGACAAAAGGCAGAAAAATTCAGAAACAGAAACGTAGAATAATATGAAGCTGAAGCTGAGCAGAGAGCTTAAGTAAGTTATTATAATAATAATGTAGTTTGTATTTAATTATGTACGTAAACCTTGTCGCTGTCTTTGTATTTATTATTTATTTCACTATATTATGGTCGCACAGCACAAAATTTAATACATGCTTTAAAACTAAATCTAGTTCAGTCAGGAGGGGAAGACCTTATTACATTCAAGACATAATATGTAGCTACTGTGTATCCTAATGTGTAAAATATTATAGTCGTACAGTAGTAATAATATCATTGCATGCAGTATATACAGGTAGTCATAATTATTAATTATAATTATTATTATAGCTTGAAAAAAAAATCTTCCCTCTCACTGGTTCGCATCGACTTCACACCACGTACACGACTCACTACTCACAGAATAACTCAGTCCGCTATACTCACCCAATTAAAGACTGAAATATATGTGGCATCGTAATCATTTCGGGAAGGTGATTCTCACAAGTATATAGTAATACACAGCTACAAGGTATATCGCCTATGAAGAACCAAAATGAGCCATATCCATTTGTACCGTAAAACTATCTACAAAAATATTCAAATATGTCTTGAAAGCATTTAAATTGAATATTTTGCACGTTTAAAAAAATATGTAAATACAACATTTTACACCTTTTCCAAAACATGTAAATACAACATTATTTACACTTTTCACTTACATGGAATTAGAAAATTTTGCAACTTTTTAAAAACATGTAAATAGGACATTTTACGCTTTTTAAAAACTCTGAATTAACATTTTACGCATGTTTCTCATTTTGTTTTTATGACATAGCTCATTTTGATTGTAGCTACAAATGGATATGGGTCATTTTGGTTCTTCACAGACGATATGTATGCCTGTAGGAGTCATAAGCACAATCGTAAGAACAAATCTAAGGTCAAATGTATCCTTTGGATTGGATTGGATTTGGATTTGGCTTGCTTTTGTGTGATTTGCTAGATATGTGTATGTTTTTTTCTGGCCACCACCGTATTTGTCAGAGCCACCTGCATTACGTACAATACCAAATGCGAATCAGCACCAGGGCGAGTACGAGCTTACACTGTATAAACTTAATGTTAATATGGATAATAAAAATCTCGATTATTTCCACGGAAATATTGGGTGCAATTTGCTGCATTCAAAGTGTAAAAGTGATCTGATGTAGAACGTCACACCACCAGCAGTCACCGTCATCGTCACTACTATACACTGTCAATTTCCGAATACAGAGAAACATACGATTAAGAGTCTATTTTGAATATTTGCGTGTAAAATTACTAAACATCCAAACTAATAGCAATACTAATGGCACCATGACCATACTATTGTAAGTGAATGTACCATATCGTTAGCAATAATAACGTCAATGAACATATATTGCACTGCAGCGTGCAACTATCGACGTCGACGATTGACAATGACAACCAAACGCAACCAAAAAGCAAACAACCAACTTGCGTTCACTTAATGACATTTGACATTGTTCTCATTTAATGGAGAGACAGGCAGGTAGGCAGGCAGGGCTCGTTTAAAATCCAGTCAAGTAAACAAGGATTAAGGATTTCAGTTTTACTAAAGAGGTACTGTGTATAGGTAATTTTAAACCGTCACTATTACATGCAACTCCAATTATATCTGTAACCCCTATACTTCACCATACAGACCAAACTATTTATAGACTAAAAACGCAAACAACACACGAAGAGCAAGGGCAACCCCAAACCAAAATTCCTACCTAATATGGCACTGATACATACGTTGAGCAAACAAGGTAATCCACATTTATGCATTGAAATTCACCTGAGCCGGCACAGTACCAAAATCTCAAGATCACGATAAACAGATGTATTTTTTTTTCTACCTATTTACATAATTATATAGATATTTACAATATATCTATACCACACACGCGGCTGCGCTGCGAAGGTACAAAACTTACTACATACGTGGTATATTTCTAAAATATAAAATAAGGAAAAAAAGCAAAAGTATTAATGTATCTATATTTAAAAAAATTAAAAACGTCCTATATAAATCATTTTTAAAATGTCCATACTTTACAATAGACGCAATAACAATTAAAAAAAACAAAAGTCATATTATGTATTACATTTTCAAACATTCAAACTGTGACAATATCTTCTTCAAAACAAAAAGAGTATTTGGACTTTCAAAATGTGTCGATATTTTTCTATGTCAAAAACTTTTAGGCAGAGTATGAACCTAGGTAATTAATTATGGAAATACAGACACTATGGTACGGGGCTACACCCTCAGGGCCGGATGACGGAATTTCTTTTAGGCAGAATTTTGTTTCTATACAAAAACAAAAATTTTGATTTAATTGATGGTTTTCTTTGGTAAAGCAAAATTTTGTATTTACATACTTTAGAAAAGTTTAAAAGTTTCTTTTTACTTGATTCATAAAAGTGCAAATTGTTCTATTTACATGTTTTGAGAAAAGTGGAAAATGTTTTATTTGCATGTTTTTGAAATGTGCAAAAACATTTTATTTTCATGTTTTTGAAAAGTCAAAATATTCGTATTACATATTTTTTTAAACTTCAAAATGTTCCATTTACACGTTTTTTGAAAATTCAAGCAGCGGGGGCTGCCTGCGCTGGCCGCATTATCCGGCCCTGTACACCCTGAAATCTACAAACACCCAGAGGAGAGGTCAGAGGGTATCTCCTCCTAGGTAGGTAGGTATGTTATTTGTAAAATTTCTGAGGGGGGAGGACGGGCAGGGACCATTACAGGTGTCAAGGTTTCAGGCTATGATACCTTCAGGAAATTTTTCAACCTTCGAAAAAAAGGACCACAAAGCGGATTTTGCATCTTAAAGGAAGAAACTCCAATGCATGTGTCTTACCTCTATAGTATAATAATTAACAATCAGTCTTCAATATATGTATGTAGGATCACGCGTACGTAGGAAATGGCAGAATTGCTAGCTAGTAGCTACTTAGAGCCTTTTAGAGATAACAAATAGGTAGTTAGGCCGACAAAACATGAAGGAGAAGGAAATGGAGAAGATAATTTGTAAATGAACATTACTCATCTCTCATACATACACACGCATCCCAATCCTTATAGACTAACGTAGCACATAATACAGGGCTACAGTGAGGAATTTTAGGGAGCGAAAAAGTAGGTAAGAAGTAGTACAGTGCAGAAGATGTGCATAATATGATATACCTACCGCGCTACATCGTTAGCCCGTATCCCCTGTATAAAGCTATATATATATAGCCACCTACTACTGAAACACTGAAAGTGAACAATTCATTTTTACCTTCATGGTTAATCTTAGGAAATTGTCACGTTGCCTGTAGCAAAGAGGAGAGCAACCAAAACGTCAAACTAAACCAACGTGTACAAAAGTAAATCAGACATTAACAGAAAAATAAAAGCATCACATACATGAGGCATGGGGCATGACATGGGAAGATATAGAAAGGCACAAAAGCAAAGGAACATAATTATATTGCTGTGTGGCATTCCATTCCATGGCCCTACTTACTTTTATATCTTATATATAGTATACCAAAGATAGGTTGTATAGGCTTGTGCCTAAATAATAATATTATTATGAGTGCACGTTGTATCCCCCCCTGTATATCCATTTTCTATTTTAGTCTCACCAAAAAATAAGTAGGTAGCTCTCCGCTATTGACTATTGACCATTGTTGAACCGTTTTTTATCCTAGTTCGTATACCTATACGGTGTATGTTTTACTGCACCTCTTAAAAACATTTTTTAAAGTTCTAGTTCTTACAGTCGAAAATTGAACGGTGTCAGAACCAGAAGAAACTGCATCCTATATATTATTATATTGTGCACTTAAACTTAAACCACAATATTTTCAATTTCCCTCTAAAATTTGCACTTACACTTTAAATTTAAACTTTACGCTAGTGCATTTCTGTATGTACACACACTGGCAGTATGTACACCTTTATCTTGATCTGCAGTACCATGATATGTTGTTATTGTGAGAAGGACGATCTAAACGGGGATCTGGAGTGAATTCAGTCAAGTGAAATACGATGCAGAGTCATCCACCAAATCATCATCATCATCATCATCATCATCACACTGCCACTCCACTATCACTCAAAATCTTTTAAACGAATATATAATTGGAATTGGAGAATTCGAATAGAAAAACGAATCCAAACCAAGTCAATCCAGCCACGTGTCTCGTCTCAAACGTAATTTTCTAGGCTGAATTTATTGGAGCTCTTTAAATATATACTATTTCTAGTTTGAAATCTTTTTTATCTGAATCTACTCATTTATTTGTTTTTACAGATAAAATACAAAAATAAATCGTCATAAGTGGTACGATAAAGGGAACTCAATACAAGCTTTTTAGGGAGGAAAAAACATTTAAAACAAAATTCAATAATGAATTAATTCACTGTAATTATTATAAAGCTTGACTAAAGAACCAAGCCGTATATGCAATAGTAACATAGGTAATTCATTTTTGAAAAACAAACTCCATGTTTAAAAAAGAATTAAAATAATCACCTTTATTTTAAACGGCTTTGTCAATATAATCAAAAATTAATTCCAATATTTTTATTTTTAGGGTATGTTACACTATATTATTGCTATGATGATGGATAAGCAACTATAATTTATGGAAATTTTCCTTCGTCAAAAATCTTGACTGAACACAGCAGCAGCAGTATTTTAACATTTTAACCCACACAAATAATAGACAAGTGACAACCGTGACTGTGACAAGTAACTTTCCATTCCTGGAATAAATTATTTAATGTAAATACAGACAGTGCATTGTAAATTGTATTGCAATGTGCATTTGCTTTATTGTCATTTTGTCCTTTGCTTCATTGTCATATGCCATGAGTATGAGCCATGATCATGTATGGTTTTACTTGGAATTTGAAGTACGCGCCAAAAATGTTTAATAAATTATAATAAATTACCTATCATCTACATATTTCAATATTCTATATAATCACAAAGGGGACAAAAGTTCTAAATATTCTAAATTCAATAATGAAATATTAATTAGTATTAAATTAAATACTGATACGAAAAAAATAACGGATCCACACTTTACTTTGTTTTCCCGTCTTCCGCTATTCCAAATTTTACCATAAACACGTGGGAATATTAAACAAAAACTGTCATTTGAAATTTTAATACAAATGGTACGTATAGCACTAATAAGCTCAAGCAAATTAAACATACAACACATTTTTAAAACAGCATGATGTGGAGTGCTGCAGTGAAAAGGTGACACTCTATATTTTTATACCTCATTTACTTTGGAGCATCTCATAATTCATTCTTTTACCGACTGAACAAACTTAAAAGTTAAATCAAATGTAAACTAGCTGTACTGTACGCACCTCTACACACATGAGAAACAGTAAACATAAAATATGTAAGAAATGGCAAGCAGAAACATGTGACGTATGTACATATACATCCACTGACTCGAACCTAGAATACGTACAAGCACAAAATACTACGCGGAAATAAATTTAGGACAAAATTTTAATTAGGAATTAGAATTTCTACTCATACATTAGTAAAGCATGGAGCATCATCACTCAAGACTTTAAAAACAAAAACAGGTGTTTTTTTCACTGTCATAATAAAGGGGCAAACAAACGATGGCAACGACCGACAAAATTTACCCTACAACTAAATCACATGTGCCCACTATTATCACTATCAATACGAAGTTTTTGTTTATCGTTAGAGATATAGTGACACTCATATACCGATTCATTTATAAATCCTTCAATTATTTGAATTTTCTCACTGTATTTATTTAGAAAAATAATTGTAGACCAGGCAAAGTTCCACATTAAAAATCAAACCAAAATCAATAATACAACTCCCAATCAATAATCTATATATTCAGAAACACTATATATAAACAACTAGGCACCAAAATAAATTTGCAATTAATTAATTAAATCAAAATAATGCATTACTAATCACTGCAAACTTACAATTCAAAAAAGGATCCATTAAAAATGTTGAATTATCGTGATTACAATTTCCAATTTGAATCCCACCAATTTATAAACAATAACTCACACACAATTATTAAAATTTCAAATCGTGTAACAATAATATTAATTGTTTCAAAGTTGAATGTGATTTTTATTTCAACCAAGCTGTTGCTTCGCTGTCGCTGCCACGTGTAATTTCTGTATTAACACTGTCAACTTTTTTTTTAATAGTATGTCTCCAGATAATTTGTAAATTAAATCACAAGATTTTTTTTTCTTTTTAAATTATCAGAAATTATAATTTCAGTTTCAATTTCGAAAAGTATAATAAAACAGTAGAATGTAGTCAGTAGGTATCGATCGTGTATATAGACAATGTTAATATTTATATAAGTAATATATTTCGTATTATTATTTCTTCAATATATTATGTAGTAAATTCACCAAAAAATATACTTATTTGAGTCAACTTTTGTCTATTTAGTATGAAATTCCATTCCAATGCGTCCGTGGAATTTGTAAGGTATTCTCTCGCATCTTGGTATCTCTAGTCAATTGTACATATTGAGACAATAAATAAACATTTTGAAATATTTCCCGTGGCCGTTCCACTACAACGCACACACAAACACAATGAGCACAGACACTTTCTTGAGCGATGACTAATTCAAGACTGACGGACCTCAGCATAGGAGTCGTCATATAGTCAAAGCTGAAGGGAAGGGAAGAAAAAAGGCCATAGGGAAAAAAACATATGAAAGCATATGAAAGCTCTAAAGCCACATCACATCACATCCCATCAAATATACAATAATGAATTTTGGAGTGTGTAGTCGTGTAGTGGGAAGCACGAAGCTCTTAGGGACTGGCGAAAAAATTCACTATTCACAATTCACTCACATTACACAGCTAACAACATTCAACCAACAACCAAAATCTGTATGTACATCGTAGCCAAGTTAAAGCTACTAACGCAAGTAAACCCAGCCATGCAAGCAATTCATTTCATTTCACTTGGTCTCATACTACTATAGTCCGCCTCCTCGTCGTCTCTCGTCTTTGCGTTAAGCAAAATCACAATTCCAATTCACAATTTAATACATTACATTACTATATACTATACAATAACAAAACCTAATATGACTGACTTATCTGTCCCTCTCTTCTTGCCTTCTCTACCTCTCTGTCTTTGTGACTCTGTGGCACTTTAAAAAATTCGAATGGACTTTTGCTTACGAGTTCATATCTCAACTCTCAACAAAAACAAGTAGAGTCGTAGACACAACACTATACGTAAGCTATGCTATATGTACCAACTAGTTAGTTATATAGGATAAAATAGGATTGCTACCTTGGATTTGGATTTGGTTGTTAAAATTTTGGTAGGAGTGAAACACGCCCGCCCGCTCTACTCTCACAACAGTAATATAATCTAGTAAAGCTAGTGTTTGCAGTATATACCTATTTAGTGCATAATATTATAGATCTTTATAGCCCTGTGCCGTAGTAACCAAAGCAAAATCTGACAAAACAAAACCAAGTGTGCTTCCCTTTATATGCTCCTATGGCATGGGTATGGGCTTCAGGTTGAGCCTTTTTTTTATTTAGCTTACCTTGCCTTGCTAACTTGATGGGTACATTCAGTAGTATTAAAGTGGGAATGAGAAACATTGCCAAGAGCAACCAAACAAAACTAAAAACGAGAGCTGGGCAATTCAATTCAATCTCAATGGGTTTAATGGGCAATATTATGTATAGGCAAAGGTAAAGTACCTGTTAATCCTCATCCAAATAAAGCTACATGACAAACAATTACGGATATTTCACAGTGCATATACTCTATATAGGTAAGCCTGATGAAACTAACACATTTGAAAGCTCCTCCTGGCGCTACATACACTTGCTTTTGGATTTGGATTTGGATT
>JAQFZE010004117.1:0-11657 GCA_034695245.1 Dicyrtomina saundersi
ATTTTACACTTTTCAAAAACATGCAAATAGAACATTTTACACTTTTCAAAAACATGCCGCTCAGGCCACTGAAAGGGCTACTGCAGGCTACCCTTAAAACTTTAATTCAGACATTACGTAAATGATGATTTAGTATGTTATTTAACATAGCTCATTGCAAATCTACTCAGCTTATACTTATACATTGGAAGTAGGCCATTTTGATTCTTCACTCAGGATATATACACCATAATAAGATCTATCCTACATAGACTTTTAATTGAGATTAAGATACTATATGAGTAAACGTATATTCAGTTGTCAGTATGAATTACATCTCATAGGATCGTTCAGGTTCATACTTTTTTAATTGCAAAAGTATTTAAATCTATCTCTCTATCATCTTCAGAATCAGACTTTGTGGTTGCATAAATATGTTCTAATAATCAGTGAAACAATATTAGTATATCCATATCAAAGACTAAATATCTACAACTATATACTATATAGTCTTTTAAAACTAAACACCTAAATTAATAGGACCATTAAGTAACTAATTGTAAGTAATGAATTCTAATTTCAAATTATTATTGCTACCTTAATTTTTAGTCACATTTACTCACAACAGTAGTTCAATCAGCTTACGAAATAGATTGCAAAATTAACTGCAATAATACTATGGATTAGTATATAGGAACAGGAACATAACACAAAATTTCGTATACGATTATTATTATAGAAAATAATTATCTAGGGGCTAGGGGTCGTCCATAAATGATGTCATAGAAATATACCCATTTCTAGCTACCTAATATGACCCTCTGTCAAATCGTCTGTGAAGAACCAAAATGACCCATATCCAATTTAAGCTACAATCAAAATGAGTTATGTCATAAAAACAAATTGAGAAACATGCGTAAAATGTTAGTTACGAGGTTTTGAAAAGCGTAAAATGTTCCACTTATGTCGATGGTTTTGAAAACTGCAAAATGTTTGATTTACATGTTTTTGAAAAGTGTATAAAATGTTGTATTTAAGCGTTTTTGAAAAACTGCTAAATTTTCTATTTACACGTTTTTGAAAAACTGCTAGATGTTCTATCTACACGTTTTTGAAAACTGTAAAATGTTTGAATTGCATATTTTTGAAAAGTGTAAAATGTTCTACTAATGCATTTAAGACAAATTTGAATATTTGTGTAGATAATGGATATTGTTTTTAGCTAAAAATGGATATGGGTCATTTTGGTTCTTCACAGACGATATGCTTAACCATTGCATAAATGGCTATCTTTTACCCGACAACCCACACTTACCCTACCGATGACATCATTTATGGGTGATCCCTTACCAGAATATAATTTATAATATTATTATTAAGTATACTTTGACTTAAACATAGAAAATAGGAGATACGACCGCAGGGACAGAGTACAATTGAAGACAAAATAAAAAAATGTTACAATACATATAGCTAATCTAAATAAGTACTCAATTTCTATCTAATTTACACAGACAAGTAATCAGATATTTTTTTTTTTTAAATATTTTTGTTCTTAATTCTAAATTTTACAATCTAATCATTCCGCATTCTTCTGAAAAAAGGTACACAAATAATATTTGTATGCTAAGTACCTATACATTTTTTTGATTTTTACATCCCTTGAAAAGTGCAAAACCTCCCATGGATATAATGCTACAATTATCCAAAAAGTTTTTGAAAATGCCTACTGGTTTTACTTAATTACAAACTTAACTGTTTTCAATCCAAAAGTATGTCTTTAAACACAGTCAACATGGGAACACTGGGAACATTGAGTATTATTTTATATTATGAAGGTTTCGAAATTTAAAAAAATCGAAATTGGAAAACTTGTTTATATGCTTACTGCATAAATACGTACCTTGTAATAGTTATATCCAACAAGTTAGTATAGGTTGTGATATCGTGTGTACTAACTTGTTTTTTTTACTTGGGAATTGAGAAGACAAAAAAACAAGAAAATTCCAAGTTTTAAAGCGGAGATTATTTTTTTCGAAAACGAAACTCGATGATATTGACGATTTTCAAATTAAGTTAATAATTGAAACCACTAAAAAAACTAAAATAAAAAAAATTTTGATGACAGAGATCCAAACGATGAACAGCACTGAGTATAATGTGTGAGTTGAGATTTCCATTTGACATTTTGTTTTCGTTGTCGTTGAAGGTGCTGGAAGTTCGGTTTCGGTCGTCTCTGTGTATTATGTAGATAGGTACTTTTTTAAATGATATTTAAATGGGAAATTTACCATTTCACACCTTCAAGGACGATGCATAGTTTTTCTTGTAGTTGGAAAATTAACTTGAAAAAGATTAGGAGTAAAAATCCATTATAATTGTCTATTTTAAACGTTGTGTAGAGTGAAATCACATCTCAAATCTTCTAGAATTCATCAAAATCATTGGGCATCGGTGTGACGGGGGCAGGATCTGATTTCAGCATTGCCACGATCATACTGTAGACGATAATGAAATACAAAAAGAAACGTATTATTCTGCAGTTCGAAAAAGTGTTTTGCATTTGAAATCAGAATTTTAGGTATTTTTAGAAGGTACTAATATTCGTTGTACTTACCAGTACAGATATACAAAAAATGCGACAAGATAAAACCCCATGATGATGAGGACATCTCTCATATGCAATTTTAACTGGCCCCGATTATGAATCTCTGTTGGATCGTACACCCCTACGTTCCCCGATGGAACTCTAAATAATCTGCAAATTCAAACAATTGCAAAAATTATCATTACTAAGGAAGACTATCTAAGTTTTTAGACTTTGCAAACATTTTTAAAAGTCAGCAGAATGATAATTTACTGACAATAGAAATCAATTTTACATAACATATGGATAAGCTTAATATCGTCGGTGAAGAACCAAAATGACTCGTACCTATTCTTAGCTAAAAGTAAAGTGCACTATATCTACTTACAACAAATTAAATCATTATCATGAAAACATGTCAATTGTGCATTCTGCACTTTTCAAAACAAGAAGATAAAACATTTTGCCCTTTTCAAAAACATGGAATTAGAACATTTTGCATTTTTCAAACACACGTAAATAAAACATTTTGCCTTTTTCAAAAATATGTAAACAGAACATTTTGCTCTTTTCAAAAACATGCAAATAAAACATTTTATGCTTTTCCAAAACTCGTAATTTACATTTTAAGTTTTAAAGCTTCGAATTTAGTCTTAACACAGCTCATTTTAATTCTAGCTGAAAATGGATATGGGCAGTTTTGATTCTTCACTCTGGATAATATGACCTTTAAAATAAATATAAGTCTTACTCGTAAATAAACCAGCACGTCAAAGGAAGGTTGATCATGAAGAACCAAAAATGGCCATGAAGGAGGAAAAAAGCGGTGACAACTCCTTGACCACATAATTTCGGGATGGACCACTGCAATTAGCCATATCATAAAAAAAACAGAATAGTGGATATGCATATTTTAAATTTTCAACAATATAATTAATTTAAATATTTAAATGAAAACTATGACTTGTTAAATGATATATCTCAGAGGCTTTGTATATTTTGCTAAGCTGCTATGGTCTCAGCAATTTGCATATTAATTGCTGCTCAAAAAAGGAAAGTGAAGCGTATTTTACAATGTTAAGCCGATAGCAGCATTGCTGAGCATTAATGTAATCACATTCCAGGTCCGATAACGTGATGATCTAGTCAAAAATAAAACAAACAAAAAATCAAGTTGACTCATCACGAATTTCTTTCTCATTAAATGAATAACCTTTGTTGACCCTACATATGACCTACGAAGGGAGTAAAAAACTATATTTTATGGTAAATTAACAAATTGTGACAAAGATGATTAAAAATGTAACCTATGACATGACTTACGAAGTAGACGAGAAGAAAGAGAAGAAGCCCAGTAATAATCATTGAGAAAATAAAAAGAATCGTCTCGGACAGAATCATGGTTTCACCCTCTTTGTCAATAATGGTCACCCTGGAGAATTTCCAACCTCTCAGTCTTTTCTTTATTTATTGCTCAGGCAAACCAACTACTTTGGATATTTTGAAATTATTCCAAATTTTCAGTTCTATCCTTTTTGAAACTACTTCCAATTCCAACACGGCGCTGAGTATTCAGTATCAGTCAGTTCTATCTTCTGTCCGATTCTTTTCAGTTTTGGCAGTTTCTTCCGCTGAGATAAAATTCAAAATTCTTGAACAAAGCGGTCAAAAATACGAACATAATTTTATAAGTTCAAAGTTACATAAATGCCTCAAATCTTCTGATTCTGTCTTCACTTGTCTTGTCTGTCATGAGTAAATTTCCGGTTTCGCTTCCGACGAAAATACTGTTGACTTTGACTTTTGTCTAATGTTTAGCTGGTAGTAAACCACTTTTCGGTACTTGGATTTGAAAAATTGGCTAAGGGGTTTAAATTTTAAATCGACATCGGCAGATAATAAATCAAAACGACTCCGAATTCCGAATCCGAATTCCGAATTTAACAAAAGAATAAAGAATTACTATTTCCAGTGCTTAGATTTGAATTTTCCTGCCACACAAATTCTATGAAACTGGTCAAGCCATTATTCACGGTATCTTTCATTGAAAGTCAACGCCAGCATATGGGATGGTCCGTAAATGATGTAATTCAAACTGTCATCTTTTAGAATTTAGAACCCACCCCCTCCCATGTCATTAAATGGCTATCTTTAACCTTTAACCTGGCAGGCCATCAATATCCGACTAGACCCACTGACTCTAAAAATGACGTCATTTATGGACAATTTCTAAAACATTACACCAAAGTTGACAGTGTCTGCAGTCTGCAGTGCTTACAAAATTTTTTACTATGCAAGCAATGATGAATTACAATGCGTTGCAGTTTGCAATCCACATAAACTAAAATGTCGCCTAGGTATAGTGTTAATGCGCTGACTGGAATTAGCGATTCGTCATAAAATTATTTATTTATTTTTAATTACTCCATTAAGATCTCTAGATTGTAGGGCAAACGCTACACGGACATGTTTGCTACCGTATGCCACGGCGCCACGGCCTGGCCCCTGGTCTGGCCAAAGCAATGAAAATACATACTATATCGTCTGTGTCTGTGAAGAATCAAAATGACCCAAATCCAATTTAAGCTACAATAAAAATGAGCTATGTCATAAAAACACTAAATGAGAAAGATGCGTTAGATGTTAATTAAATTAAGTGATTTTGAAAAGTGTAAAATTTTCTAATTTTATGTTTTTGAAAAGTGTAAAATGTTCTATTTACATGCTTTTGAAAAGTGTAAAATGTTCTATTCACATGTTTTTGAAAAGTGTAAAATGTTCTATTTACATGTTTTTGAAAAGTTCTATTTAAATGCTTTCAACACATTGTCATATTTCAATATTTATGTAGATAGTGGATATTGTTTTTAGCTACAAATGGAAATGGGTCATTTTGGTTCTTCAAAGACGATATGCAAATTAATCATAAAAATAATAATCATACAACTAATTATTAATGTCCACACACTTTTTTATTACAACGTTCAGCTAATTAAAATCTCTTACATATTAAATTCAATTTGTCAAACGCCACTTTAGACAAACGGGAGATTTTAAAGTAAATTATAAAGACTGATAAATCCTTGCTTAAATATTGGGTAGGTACTTACATTTTCGCCATGAAATTTTGTTATATTCCACACATCCACACAAGCAGAAAAGAGCGAACATTGTGGAGGTTACTTGAGTAAGCAGTAAGACAAATATACAAAATTTACGAACGAAAACAATTAAAGTAAATGTAATGATTTTATTCTAAAATATAAACGCATTCGTGTAGCCTATAGTTTTTATACAAGTATGGGGAAAACGAATGGGGCGACGATACGATCACAGGATGCCAAAAGCCAAAAATGGGTGGCTTCCGAACCCACCATTCCGCAGCGTTCCACCAACCAGCGTACAATCGAAAACTTAAACCTGTAAGACGGGCCTTGCTTCCTTTGCCTCAAGGTTGATGTTCGTACTGGAAAATCCAGTGGCTCCCTGTCAGATCAACGGTTTAATTTTAAACACTGAATTTACTTAAGTAGTATATGCCAGAATTAGAAAAATATAAGTATTGCATTAAAATGTGAGGGGGAAATGAAAAGAGGGACTTTGACGTACCCTCTGAAGAGGTATGATATCTTTTTCAGATAGTTTGTCGCTCGTCAGTGGATGTATCCAGTCCTTCTTAATAATCTTCTCCACGCAGTCCATTGTCACTACGTCCCCACTAAAACAATACAGGCACAATAATTCATAATCTGCGGATTTATAATACATTTAGCCACAAAATATGGTAACGGAAGTCGGAAGCGGGAATAATTATTTTAGAATTTTGTAAGATCTATACAAAAATAGTACGTGGTTCGAATAACAGCTGTTGGAACGGAGTTTCCAAGGGTGTCCCTCGTGATGGGACACATGTATCTGGCGTCTTTCGCCACTAAAGAGCGTTTGTCATCCGGGTCATTGATCTCTGTAAATTTGACTGGGATCAAGTCCTTCATTTTTAAGGGTCTTCCACTCATTGGACAGTATATTTCTTTGTCCTGCAAACGTATAAAAGTAAAAAAAAACACATGTTCAAATTAGGAATATTATTGTACATTGAAAATGCTGTCTTAACAGCTAATTTAAAAACAATTTGCTACAAACTTTTAGAATAAATAATAAATCCTAAAAAGTAGTACCGGTTTTGTTAGAAGAGATTTCTTGGCTTGAGGTGTTTTAGAAGGAATCCAGAAACTGGGAACGTACTTCTCTTTTCCTGCAGCCATATTGGAGAGTGATGGAGGATCTACCACTTCTGGGGGGAAAATCAGATTAAATAGAATGACATTTTTTATCGAGTTACCCGAACAAGTACAATTACAATCTCACTGCTGTTGTAGAAGTAGAGCATTAATAGGTATTAGAAAACAGAAAACCTCATTAGCTTTATAACATATTGTGAGTGAAGAACTAAAATATTTGGTCCATATCCAATTTAAGCTGGAATTCAAATGAGCTGTGTCAATTAAATTACATGAGACAGATGCGTGAAATCCTAATTAATGAGTTTTTGAAAAGTGTAAAATGTTCTATTTGCATACTTTTGAAAAGTCAAAAATGTTCGATTTACATGCTTTTGAAAAGTGTAAAATGTTCTATTTCCATATTTTTGAAAAGTAAAATGTTCCATTTGCATGTATTTGAAAAGTCCAAAATGTTCTATTTACATGTTTTCGAAAAGTCCAAAATGTTGTATTTACATACTTTTAGGACCTTGATATTTAAATTTTTTGTAGATAGTACATTTACATTACATAGTCTTCAGCAAAAACTAGACATGAGTCATTTTGATTCTTCACTAACGCTATGTCACTTTCTAGTTAAAGGTATGAAAAAGTTTATTTGAATCATCAGCATTATCATCACAGGGCATCGGAACCGGAACCGGACAAAATTTGATTTTGAAATGACAAGTAGCTGAGTCGTAGTGAGCACTACTAACTTTATAGTTTATTGTGTAGATAGGACAAATTAATATTTTGCGAGTGACTCACTCTGCGTCATGGACGACGAAGGTTTTGTGATTTCACTCTCTTGCTTCACAAATCTGTCGACTTGAGCTGCCTTCAAAGTTGCTGCTGTGTTGGCCACATCAGATTCTTCCTTCTTTTTCTGTTTTTCAAACTCTTTTAATTTTCTGCTGTATTCATTCTTTTTCGTAATGTAGTACTCCAAGATAGCAGCCTTGTCGTACAGGAACCCATCCGGCCTACACATAATAATAAAAAAAACCAACGATAAGGGTTAATTAATACGAGATTCATTATTTTAGATGGATACCTTTAGTACATTAAAATCAACTCTTCTATTTTTTAAGCTTCAGATGAGCTGCACATTTTTCATTTAGAAACTGGTGGTTAGACCAATCTTTTCCATTTAATTCTATGGATAGTTTTCATTTAACGCCAAATTATTAAATCTTACGTGATCACGGGATCGATGCAAGGCTGTAAGGACAAACAGCAGCAGTCAAAGTTTCTAAGGGAGTCCTTGCCTAGCCGAAGAGAGTTGGTTCCATATCCCGAGAATTTAGCATCCTTTTGTTTTTCGTGGTAAGTATACACTGCTCCTGCAGTACAGTTCCTCGCGTGTCGGGTCATCTTATTCCTCTAAAATAATCTGAAAAATAAACGATATTTTCTTAACTAATGGTCAATGGAGTAAGTAAAAAGATACCGTTAACAACAATCAACAATTAGACCGTACACGTCACTGTCAACTGACTGACGGTCACATTGTCTACAGTGTGCACATAATTACATTTAATTTTTATCATGTTTTTTTTAGTATCAAAAGTATCGAAACTCTATGAATGGCAGACTATGATAACTCGAATCATTCGATTCAAATTTGAAATTAGAAATTATAGAAAGTATAAAATCTAACTTTAATTTATTATTACTTTAGCACACACGCACCGATTACCGATACCGATATTATTTGATCAAGATATTATAACCAACAACTGCGATTTATTTGAACTTACTAACTAATGATGAATGACTAACAAAACAAGCCAACTGCTGCTCCGCTTCTTATTTTTCTTGTTTGTCTTTAGCTTCAAATCGATGCAGAGTTAACACACTCACGCCAAAGTTGAACGATGAAATGGTTTGTTTCCAAGTCAGTACTCCTAATTCAAAAATCTGTTTCAAAATCCGTTCAAAATTTGAGGATTTACAAATTATCCCTTGCCCCTTACTTTGAAAACGAGTAATACTTACTTATGTATACACACCTACGACCTACGAATCCGGAAAGAAAGCAATTCAATAATTCAACAAAATTCAACGATAACAGGAATCGTCCGTAAATGATTCCATGTCGATGAGTGGGCCTTAAAACCTATTGATTTCTACCATAAGGGTGGGTGGGTTTATCGTAAAAACGCTATGTCATCCGTGACAATATTTATGGAGAAATCTCGTTAATACTGAATACTGAGCAGTGAACAGTAGAGTTCAGTCAGTGCAGTGTTTTGATATTTTAGTCTTTTTTTTCTAAACTTTCAATTGAAATATTTTTTGAATCAAGGCGCTACAATTTTCATAGATTTCATGGCAGGAAATTCAAATATATGAGTGCGAAATAATTAAATAATTCTTTTGGTTTTCGTTTTTCGTTTCAATATTTTAATTCTACTTCGACGATCCGATTTATCTGCCGATTTAAAACCCGTTCCTCAATTTGTCTGACTGAAGTTTGTTACTTATTCAATACAATTTAAAGTGTTATTATTTGAAGCAATTTAAAAGCTTCATTAAACCCATCTTTTTCGAGAAAGAGAGAGCTTCAAAAAGAAAGTTAAGCTGACTGCTGAATCGAATATCGAATTTGCAAATCCAAAATCCCTTTTTACTTAACTTCAAACTTGTGCTTACTTAATTGTGATTGATTTAACTGTCATATCCATATGCCGTTAAGTGCATTTACTATCAAATTTTCAGTATTTATAAAAACAGCCACTGAGTTTTGATTTTAGGAGTAGTAGTTTGAAGTTTTCTTTCAAGTCATATTATAACATACATAAAACTAAAATAATTTTCAATCCGTAAGTAGGTTCGTATTTTCTGGTCTGGTAAGTCTGGCTGCTTAATTTGTTGACTCTCAAAACTGGGACCTCCTGTGGTTGTTTTAATATCGAATCAAAAACCAAGTCGTAGGTAGAACCAATTCATCAAAATGCCTAAAGCTGAGAAAGGGTCCATCAAGGACCTCGCGAATAAAATGAAGGCGAAAGGTCTTCAAAAACTTCGTTGGTACTGTCAGATGTGTCAGAAACAGTGTCGGGATGAGAATGGCTTCAAATGTCATACAACCTCTGAGTCTCATCAGAGGCAACTTCTTCTATTTGCAGAAAATCCACATAAATATCTCGATGAATTTTCAAGGTAAGAAAGAGAAGAATTTCTTCATTAATATTTATTTATGTCTTTTTAATACCAAATAAATAATTTGTCAATGTCTACGATTTCAATTGGTATGAAATTTTCAGTCATGTAACAAATCTTTTTTATTAAACTTTTTTTTAGAGAATTTTCTGATGGATACATTGAGCTCTTGAGAAGACGTTTCGGGACGAAAAGAGTTTATGCTAATCAGGTTGGTTAAAAATATGTCTACTAAAATCTATAAACTTATGGCTTATGGTTTAGTTATGAACAACATTTTAATAACTAACATTGTCATTCACGCTTGCATTTAGGTGTATCAAGAATACATTTCTGACCGGAACCATCTCCACATGAATGCGACCAAGTGGCTCAGTTTGTCCGAATTCGTGACGTGGTTAGGGAAGGAAGGGATTTGTAACGTGGATGAAACGGAGAAGGGTTGGTACGTGACCTGGATTGACCGTGACCCGGAAACCATTGCGAGGCAGCAAGCAGGGATGAAGAAGCAGAAAATGGAAAAGGATGATCAAGAACGGATGCTCGAATTTATTGATAAGCAAGTAAGGACTCGTTTTCAAATTTTTTTGAAGAGTTTCATCTTGGCAAAACGAAAAAAGTTTAATTTGTTTTTCAAAAATAAGATTCTAGATTTTAATTTTGTTTCGGTATCGGCAGGTTCAACGTGAGCGTGAAAGAGGCACCGCACCCGTACAAGAAAGTCAGTACACAGAATTAGTTCGTAATTCCGAGGACGAGATAATTATTGGGAAATTAGATTTTAAAACATCTATAAAACCCCAAATGCCCAAGCCAAGTTCGTCCTCTTCCTCAATAACCGCATCTGTCTTCCGGGAATCTAAACGCTCTCGCCTGGATGATGATGACACTCGAAGTATTAAAAGTTCCAAGAGCACATCTTCTACCCGGACCAGTTCCAGTCTATCCTCCTCCGCTGGTAAAAAACCAAAAATATCTGCGTTGGAAGAGATTAAGATGGAGGAGGAGCGGCGGAAGGAGCGTCAACAAAAGAAACAAGAGCATTTTCAACAGAAGCAAGATAATAATTGGATTACTGAGGTTAGCAAATTTAATTTATTTTTATTAACAATATTCAATATACAGTACAATAAATAATAAAATAAAATAAATGTTATCAAGCTAAGGATATAGTGATGCTGTCGTCGCTGTCGTTGAAGAATGAAAACAAGCTAGCATGCGCGTCATTATTGATAAATTCAAAATGTACTATCCAACAATATTGACAATATAAGATTCTTGTAGCTTGTACCACTTTTATACGTTTTAATGAATATAAAAAGTACTGGAAAGTCTGTACTTTTAAAAGGTTTAACGTTTAACGAATTAGTTTTTTGCATCTTCCATAGAAGATGAACATTTTGAAAGTTTTCTTGCTTTTAAAAATGTGTAAATACATTGTATTTGGCGCTTTTAAAAAGTACAAATCGTATTTCTTGCCCATTCAAAAAGCCGTAAATAGCATAGTTTAAACTTTCAAAAAACCGTAAATAGTATGTATATTTCGCCCTTCTAAGAAATCGTAAATAGTGCATTTTGCACTTTGAAAAAACTGTAAATTGGCTATTTTTCACTTTCAAAAAATCGTAAATAGTGTATTTTGCACTTTCAAAAAAACTGTA
>JAQFZE010004118.1:0-11654 GCA_034695245.1 Dicyrtomina saundersi
AAATGCAATCGAGTTACTTTGGATCCCCACTATTTAAAAGTAGCCTGATTTTTGTAGACATCACTTTTTGAAATCGGTGCGTACCATGTGAAACCATTCCCTTGTAAGTGCCACCGTTTGTATCTTTAAACAGGCATAAACCATGTTCTATGTGTTTACATAATGTGATACCGTAAAAAAGTACTAATTCACGTTTAAATAGCAGGGTCCATAGCAAACAGAATATAGATTTAGGTAACAGGAGCGGAATTGTAGTTATTGAGGAGGAAAGACGACGTTAACGAAAAATGTCCGTTGTACAAAATATTTATAAGAACTTCCTTGCCAAATTACTGTAAGCTGTGAGACTGACTCTAGAAATACGGCATATTATACAGAAAAATAGGTATGAAAAAGCACAGGCTATAAATTGCAGGCAGAAATGAGGTCAGTTGTAGAACGAAAAAGCTGACGTAGCCGGGCAAATGAGTCGGATTTCCAGCGGGATAACAGATTGGTGCTGACAGAGTAATAAAGAGCGTAGGAAAAAGAGACATGCAGGCAGGCAGATAGAGACTAGGTAAAGTAACCAATTAGAGCGTTTTTACGAACGCTAGAAGTAGAAACTGATTAGTAATTGTTGTGTGGAAGTCGTACCCCAACCAAAAGAATCTTTACTTCTTTAGACTGACGCTTCTAAAGTAGTAGTAAACTTAACTGGCACAAATGTTTGCGTCGTCAGCCATTGCGGATTTTTTTTGTGTTATTGTGTAATACGTGTTATATTTATGATAAGGCTACAGCCTTATTCTTGGATATATAATTTGAGTTAGATAGCATAATTTGTAATCCCTAATTTTTTAGAGCATTATTAAAAACTGTGTGATTATAGCTTATTATTATTGCAGCTAGTTGTGTTTGAATTGAGATTTTATTACGTGATTAGCTACTCTTTTTAATTGACTGCGTTTAATAGAGTGCGAAAAACATTCCAATAAGCAGTACGTACAACTTGTGATTATTTGGCTTATCGCTAATAATAAACAGTAAAAAATGCACGAACCATCATTTTTTAATAATGCTTGACTACAGCATGTTGGCAGCGAGCTTACTCACAAGTACTAGGTTTCCAGAAAATAACAGCTAGAGACCTGCACGGACTACGCCCGGATAATGCAACTTGACTGTTTTTAAACAATAATGACGGTAGGTTGATATTATTTATTTGACAGTTTAATTAAAGTTTGACTGTACAGACGAAGTAGTATTGTTGCGTACGTTTCAACATTAGGTAGTTCAAATTCTTGTTTGTGCAACAAAATACTCAAAAACATGCCAAATTCCACAAAAAACCTTTTTAATGTTACTTAAGCTAATTAGAATTCTTTTTTGTGTTGTGTTTTGCAACTAAGAGGTACTAGATTCTACAATTTACGTTTCTAATTCTGCAAAGTGTGGCAGTTATGATTAAAACGCATTATTACACATGACAATCACAAGGCTGTATATTAGGTCTGCATTCGAGACCCAGCAATGTTCTAAACCATTATTTTAAGCCACTGTTTAGCAACAACGAAACCAAGATTGCGCAATCATCTGCATTTTGTTAACGCAGAAAATATTAAAAAATTTAGTACTGAATCAATACACGAGTTACGACGTCTGGGCATGTAGAATTTACATTCTAATACAATTACGTAGGACATTGTCTTAGGGAAGATTGTTGTTGCAATATTTTTCATTTTGTATTTCACTTCTTTGTTCTTTTTTTACTGACTTTGTGATGAGTAAGCATAATATAAAAAAGAACCCAGTTATCATGTTTTGATGATGAATATATGTGAATATATTGCAATCTTTAAATGTGTTATATTTAAATATAATAAAACATTGGGAATAATATATTGGAAAATATGACTTTGTGCTAGATGTAATATTAGAGTAATTGTGTTAATAGTGAGTTAGCAGATATTCTATGTGTTGGAATCTTTATGTGCCATTTAGTTCTTTTATTAGTACTTTGTAATTATTAAATTGGACCTCCTTATACATTAGATTTATTTATAGAATTATACTACGTACCTGTAATGCTCCCATGTTGAGTGAAATGTTTAAGTTGTATGGAACTCAACTGTTACTTTTACTCCATTAAAGTACTATTTAACGAAGAACCAAACTCATTGTAATGATCTCTCTTTCGTAAAATTTCTAAAAGTTCTGTTCTACTGTAATTTTCGAACTTGCCTAATTTCGATTAAATTACAATCTACGCTTTTAAAAAAAGGTCTTCGTGTCTCACTTCATATTAATCACATAGCTGCAGAGCATACGGTGATACAAACGAACATTTAATTTTCTGTCAAAATTTTGTAATAGCTACAAAAAGTTTAATTTTTTGGAAACAGCTTGACAGCCAGTTTTAAGTGGTGTTTTTGGAATTACAACTTTTTTTGTAGAGTTTTGAGGATTATTTAAGCTACAAAACTCTTTTTTTAGAAAAGCTAGGATATTTTATTTTGTGAAGAAGTGATTGAAATTTACGAAAGCTTAAAAATTACTTTACTTTTAAGGGAAGCTAGGAACTAAATTAAAGGCAAAAGCAATCGCAGTTAGAAAAAGCTACAAAAATAGTGCCAGCATTTTAGAAAAAAGCTGAGAAGTAAATTCTTGTTTATCGTGTGCAAGTGATCTGGACGAAATAAGAAGCTACAAAGAAAACCCAGTTTAAATATTAGCAACGTTCAACATAAACTTGTTGCAGTCCGGGTGAGAACATATCTGCCAGGGAAAAACGGTGGCCAGGAAAATTTCTCAGGAATAAGAGGAACTCATGAAAAATGCAACCGCCACTAAGGAAAGGACAAATATGCAGCCGTAGGTCTTTCTTGAAAAACGAGTGGACAAAATTTCTTTATCATCTCAGTCCACCAAAATAAAAAAAAGATTCGGTTTATTTGACTTAGTTGAAAAAGCTGCGAAATTTAAGCAAGAAAGAGAAGATTTAAAACTCTTAAAGACAGCCTTTTTGAGTCGTCCACAGCAGCAAGCAATATCGATTGCATAGTACGTGTGCGAAACGGCAGGAGACTGTGGAAGCTATAAATACGTTTTACGTCAGGCAAAGAAAATCCCTCTCAGCAAATTAATCAAAAACCATAAAAAGATTGAAAAAATGTATAGTATGTAATCGTGATTGTTTTTTTTTAATTTGAGATGTCCTGAAAAAGTAACCTTATTGTTTTAGTTTGACTGCTCAAAAATTAGGTAAAGGGCAATTTAATTTAGGAAATTGGTCAACTTTTTACAAGCTACAAAAATATTTAATTTTTAGAATATAGCTTAGCAAGTGATATGAATAATTCATTTTATTTTGAGTTTTAATTAGAAACTCAAACATTGTTATTCTTGTGGAAATTAAATCAAATATAAGCCTTTTTTTTTGCTAATGGTAATTTTAAAATGAAAAATTTCTAATAGTTGCAACGTTTGATAACTTGTGAAAAGCTACACCTGATTTCGAATGTAATCCTAAGAAATGACAAAAAATGCTGTATGTAAAAATTTTAAAAATTGTTACTTTCATGCAAAATAATAAATTTGTCCTAGATGGAAATAAAACATTTTTATTGTGTGGCATGTAACTTCCTTAGTTATTAATATGCTCACAAGTATGGTTGTGACATTAAACACATTTTGAGAATGTGGGAAAGTGTGATAATATTGCAATCTTTAAATGTGTTATATTTAAATATATTAAAACATTAGGAATAATATATTGGAAAATATGACTATGTGCTAGATGTAATATTAGAATTATTGTGTTTGTAGTGAGTTAGCAGATATTCTATGTGTTGAAATCTGTATGTGTCATTTATTTCTTTTATTAGTAATTGGTAATTATTAAATTGGACATCTTAATAGATTAGGTTTATTCATGGAATTATACTATGTACCTGTAATATAAACAGGTTCAGTAGAATGTTTAAGTTGCATAGGACTTAGCTGTAACTTTTACTCAATCAAAGTACTATTTAAGGGTGAACTTAACTCAATGTAATGATTGTTTCTTCGTAAACTCTCTTAAAGTTCTGTTCTGCTGTAATTTTGAAACCTAATTATTATCAATAAAATTAAAATCTACGCTTTAAAAAATAAGTCTTTGTGTTTCACCCTATTTTCATCACATTAAACTCAAAAAATAAAGTTAGAATTTAAATTTTATCTCTTTTACAAGTTTAAGAAGTAGTAGTTCGTGTCTATGTAAAGAAAAAGAGAAAACCAGGATTGCAGTAGGAAACATGAAGGTTAGCTGATGTTGCTAAATACGTGGGTATTAGGGTGCTGCTGGAACCACGTGCAGTGAATGGTAGCTAAACTGGGTATAAGAAAATAAAAGCAGACGGTCGTCTCAATATTTCACTCAAATATCATGACTTCTTGATGCCTTATCAAGGCGTGTTACACGTAACCAGTTGCTGTTTTTTCTTTTCGCCTTCTTTATTTTTATTTTATGCATTGGCAAATGAAAGTGTTAGGTTACTTCTTAAATTAGGTGGACGCTCGTTTATAGTAAATAAAAAGGCTTGTTAACGCGCAGTGGTAATTTAAAAAGCTAACGTTCAGTTTTGTTTACGTGTATGTACATAAAGTGTGTTGTTAATAAGTGATACACAGTTTTAGCTTTAAAGGCGATTCTCTGATACTTAAAGCCTCAAATTTTGACTTCATTTTCGGTTTTGAGTGGATTATTAGAGCCTTTTGACTTTTTTTACCCTCTTAAACTTGGCAAGACTATCTTGTATTTCTCTCTAAATTCTTTTGCTATCTCAGACGTTGTGTTTGTCGCTCAATGTTTCTCTTAAAGTCTCTCTGTGACTACTGATGCTCGCACATACTGTACATATGGTTTATATACAGCCTGCGTTACCCACTGCACGCATTTTTCATTTACGTGTGTAACTACACAGAGCATAATCACAAGTTGAAGTATTTGTAAAATACGCTTATCACATTAGGTGATGTCTTGTACGATAAACTAAGAAGGTTGATTGAGCTAAGATGTTAAATAAGTCTTTAAGTGTATTACTAAGGTAGAAAAGAAAACTTTAAATAAAGGAGTACGTTAGGGAACAAGTTTTTTCAGGATTTGAAAAGTTGTATTTTGTTTCTCATATTTTAAAACAATATTAAAATACATTAGGTAAGAATTAAGTCTTTATTTATCAAATAGAAAAGAATAACTGGAAGAAAAGCTTGAAAAAACACAGAGAATTCAGTAGCGTAGTTCGCAGAAAATTGTTACAATGACAAAACCTGTCTTGACTTTCCAAGTAGTCTTCGTATTCCAAAACTGTAAACAAGAATATTTGTAATGGTGTTTTAAAACCTAAATACAAAAGCAAAACCTAATAAACTGGTACTGAAGCAAGACAAAAAACGGCGTCGCAGTATTTTTTTCATTGAAAATATCGCTATAAATTTAAACCTGCTCTAATGCATTGACTTAAACCTTTATACTTGTCCGTGTAAACTTTTTATTTCCTTATTAAAATCTTGTAGCGTTTAGTAAACTGAGAAGTTAATGAGAAAAAATTGACATGAAGCAGAAAATAACGCAGATTAATTAGGATTTAAATATTGTGATATATTGTGATATAATTAGATAAAATTAGTTTGGAACTTGAATATGCTGTATTCACTTGTATACTATACTGACAACGTAAAACATAATAACTCTCGTAAGTGAAGAATAAAAATGATTCATATTGTTTTTGGGAAGAATCAGAATGTCCCATATCCATTTTTAGTTTCAATCAAAAGGAACTATCTACATTCTACATACAGACAAAATTAAATAACATGTTCATGAAAGTATTTAAAAAGAACTTTGTTAATTTCCCCGAGCACAAGTAAAATATTGTGCAATTTTCAAACAACATGTTAATAGGACATTTTACACTTTTAAAAAACACTTAAATTGAACATTCTGACATTTTCAAAAAAATGTATACATGAACATTTTAACCTTCTTAAAAACATGTAAATAGAACAATTTGCTCATTTTAGAAGCACGTAGTTAGCATTGTAAGCATGTATCTTATTTACTGTTTTTTTCTTTTGTTGAAATAGCTCATTTTAATTCTAGCATAAATAAATTAGATATTGGTCATTTTGGTTTTTCACAGACGATATCCAACTTAACTTGAACTATAGAATTAAAATAGCCTCATACAGAAAGCTTATAAGGATTGAAGTGTAATACTGTTTGTAACATTATAACGATATTTAAAAAAATGCACATATTATTTCATTTGCATTTTTTTTTAAATCTATAAAATGTCGTATTTACATGATTTAAAAAATCATAAAATTTTCTGTTTACATATTTTTAAAAATGGAAAATATTCTTTTTACAGATTTTCAAAAAGTGCAAAATATCCTACCTGTATGTTTTTGAAAAGTATAAATGTTCTATTTACAAGTTTCTAAAAAATGTACCAAAGATTAATTTTTTACATGATTTTAGGATAACGATATTTGAACTGGTATGTAGGTAGATAGCAAAACTTTTTATGTTTAGCTAAAAAACTAAATATGGTTCAAATCTACTATTCGTTCATGATATGCGTGGGTGAAGTAAGCTTTTTAAAATCACATTACATTTTATTTACGTTGTTTAATAATTCCTATATGAGGAATTTTTTTTTAAAATTTAATTTAATTTCAAACATATTTCTTCATAAAATTCCCACGAAAGCGAAACAAAAGTAAGGCGAAAAAAAATACTATTGAAAAAGAAAACAAAGAATGATAGAACCCAGACTACCCGAGACGAGGCTGATTAACATTGAGGAAGGTTCGTGTTTGGTCATCAAATTACATCACATCCAGATGAGAGCACTTACCGAAATTAATCTAAAAGAAATTATTTTCGCCTAAACAAAATTATTAGAAAAATTCTTACTTTAACTTCCAATGACTTTTAAATGGTTCGATTTTCGGTAGGCAATAATATTCACTAACATAAAATGCGAATTTTTATATGCTGTTAAGAACTCATTGAGTCAGTGCAGAGCCGTTTTTGCCGTGCATAGAATGTATTGTGACTTTTGCAATTTGTATTTTAATTTTAATCTAGTATTTATTAAGTACGTTTGAGATCGTCGACAAATGACGTCATTGAAAAATCCCCATTTTTAGGACTCAGTATGACCCCCCTGTCATCAGCTTACACGCCGCCTGATGTTTATTTTTAAAGCTTTCATTTAAAATATTATGTAGATCTAACTATTATTTAATTCAGGTAATATTCCTGGCAATGTTTCCTGGCCTGATGCATCTCTTGCAATGTTCAGTTGTCCAAATATTTGTAGGTATCTTTAATTAGGTAATTAGAAGACTAGCTGGTTTCGTTTAAGAACTGAAAACTATTCATATATTTTATCTTGTTGTTAGTTTCAAGGCTGTTGCTTCTTCTGTTCTCGGAAAGTCAACAACTCGAAATTCATAAATTGTATTCCATTTTCATTTTCAAAGTTTATACTTGCAAATCATATTTAGTCTTATTGTTCGGGAAACACATTGCATTAAATTAGCATACCGGATCTAATTATTGCAAGTACCGTATGTGTACAAACTTCTCTGCTGTATAGCTCGTCTAGGTTCATTATTCATTAAATTGTTTAAAGTTGCTGTACCAATGTCAGTTTGTGACCCGAAGCTTGTTTAGTAAATGACGGTATTTGTCTTGCATTTCAATATATTCGATTAAATGCACATTACTTAAGCAGCAAACCTATTTATTTTTCTTACTTGTAATATTGCCATGCACTAAATCAGTGTAATCTTTCAGTTTTAGTTTCAGAAGGAAATAAACTAATTTGTGAGCTTGTCGCTTCACAAGACAGTTTCATTCATATACTAAAATTTTCAAAATATTTATTTTCAAGTTTTCTGTTAAAATTTTAGTTTATGTTTGTTTAAAACAAAATGCAGTATTTCTTCCAACAAGGTTCAATAACCTGTTTAGTTATTGATCTGTATCCAGGAAACAGTACACGCCCAAGTAGTACAAGCGGCCCCAGTCCTGACAACTCTTCAACTGTTGCTGCTAGGAAACCAGATCCATTTTCTGTAATTGATGAAGCAAATGAAGGTGAGTGGTTTTAGTTAAATGTAAAGTATGCACATTTTTATTTAATTTTGTAATTTACAGCTAAAAGTCAGTTTATTTTTATTATAGTGATTTTTCAAGAAACACTCAAATGTCCGAAAGGAACCTGTGACGATGTTAAGAAATGTATGCGAGACATCAATGCTCCGGTTTTTATTAATTGCGCGTAAGCTATTTTGTAATTTGATAACCAATTATTATTGCAATATTAACCATAAATAGTTTGTGAAGTAACGAAATGACCCATTTTCAATTTAAGCTACAATCAAAATGAGCTTTGTCATAAAAACAAAATGAGAAACATGCGTAAAATGTTGACGAGTGTTTGAAAAACGTATAATGTTCTATTTTCATGTTTTCGAAAAGCTTTCAAATATTCTAATTACACGTTTTCGAATTCGAAAAGGTGCAAAATTTTCCAATTTTATGTTTTTGAAAAGGTGCGAAATTTTCCAATCTCATGTTTTCGAAAAGGGGCCCAAATTTCTAATTTCATGTTTTTGAAAAGGTGCAAAAATTTCTAATTTCATGTTTTCAAAAAGGTGCGAAATTGACCAATCTCATGTTTTTGAAAAGGTGCAAAAATTTCTAATTTCATGTTTTAAATATGGGCAAAAATTTTCTCATTTTGTGTTTTCGAAACGTTCATAATGTTCTAGTACTATGGTTTTAAAATGGTGCAAACATTTCTAAGTCCATGTTTTCAAAAGGGTGCAAAATGTTTTAATTAAATGCTCTCAAGACATATTTGAATATTCGTGCAGATAGTGGATATTGTTTTTAGCTAAAAATAGATATAAGTCATTTTAGTTCTTCACATACGATATACATTTTTTTCGAAAATAATGATTTATTGTAGTTCTATTTTTGTTATTTTCTGAAAACAAAACACTATAAAAAAATAATATTGTTAACTATTAATTTCTGTTTTACTTCCTAACTAATTATTTACCATTAACCATTACGTAGTGAATTGTTTTACATGTTTTCAAAATGATACGTTTGTTTTCAATTTTAATTCATATATAGAGTACTGAAGTCCGTGTATGATTGTTCCTACGACGGAATGTTAAAGTGTGAGGGTGCGAGGAGAGGAGTCGCTGACATATTTGCAAATAAATTTAATGCGGACCTCAAAAATGAGGGTTGCACGGACTTCTTCCTATTGTTGAACTCAGCATCTTCTTCTGCCACCATCACTCCAAAGTACTATCTCGTTTGCCTGTTATTTCTGCGTTTGCTTTGCATTTCTACTTGAACCTTAATTTAAAATAATCCTGATTATTTTTAATTTTATTTACTATTTATAAACATTAGGAAATAATTCCGGCAATGTTTCAAATTGAAAATTAAAAGCCTTGATTTGTATACTGTAGAATTAAAAACTGTTACAAAAAATAATACAAAAAATTTATTTCCACTTCAAGTTACATAATAATTATTTTAACATCACTCAAATATATACAGGGTTTACAAGCATACACATGGTTGTAAATATTTAATTATAACAGTCTTTGCAATTGATTAACCCTACGAAAAACTTTAACCTATTGTTTCTATTGCCAGTGGTTAATAATATGTATAATTAGGAATGGTGTCTAAAAGTAGAATGACTTTTGGACCCTTGCCGCAATTTTTTACACCCGCCTTGAAACCACTTTTCTCCATTCCTACACGGGACTTTGTTGGCAAATATGACCCTAGTTCTCTATCTGAAGATTTAAATTTTAGAAAATATTCCTGAAATTTCTTTATTTTATCTAAAAGTTCTTTTTCAACTTGGAAGCGCTGCTTCGCATTTTTCTTTCCTTTGTTTGAGATTTGAATGGAAATTATAGGACCTTCACTGCTCAGTTCATTGCTGGTACTGCTACTGTTTATTTCGTTTGATTCAGATTCAGAAAATGATGTCAATAGGTAGTCGTAGTTATCTTTAAAATTTCTGCTAAGATGCTGCTGACGTTCAAATTTTAAAGCTCCAGCCTTTACTGTTCTAACGGTGTAGCTTGGTATTAAAATATTTAACACAATTGTTGAAAGTAGCAAATGAAATGTTCGAACTTCTGCACATCCCATCACAGCAATTGCTTGGTAGAAATTCTGTTAATAAAATTAAAAAAATAATGAGGCAAAAATTTTGTAAAAAACTTGTTGGATTTTTAAAAAACCAGAAGAATAAATTATTAAAACATAACAGTTCGTTTATGTACACCAATTCCAACTACTAATAAAAAATTACAAAATTAATAACGTTATTAATTAAAAATTATTTTCTCTAAATTTGCTAACTTTATGCTCCTCAATTGCGAATTTAGAAAATAGGAAAAAAAATTAAATACCCTGGTAAAATTCTATTTAAATATTTAATAAAGTAGTTTTTCTTTTCTATGCAGAGTGTAGCAGAAATAAAGTCCATTTGGATTCAAACAAGTTTCTGCTGTGGCTCGCTGTACATTTGCTAAGGCTGTATTTATATTAAATTTAGGGGCCGCCCATAAACGATGTCATCAAAATATCTCCTATTCTATAGTCGTATGACTCCCCTCCCCCGCTTCCTGTCATTAGCTTAACTATAGCGTATATGACTCACTTTAACATCAGGTGTCATCAATACCCAAACGCAACTAGACCTACTGACCGACCCTAGAGGTAACATCATGTATGAACGATCCCTTCATTTAATTAATTATACACTGTACACAAATTAACATAATCAAAGTAACGTTTCTTGTGGGTACATATTTATTAGCGTGTTATTGTTGTTGTTGTTGTTATTGTTTTTGTTCCCTGATAAATTATTTTCATTTTCATTCCACGATAGGCAACTCAGGGCAACTCTACTATGTTACGTTACATCCTCGGCCACCACCACTGTTAAACGTGTAGAAAATTGAATCTGACCACAGCTCCCAGCTGACAGACGAATATACATAAGGGATCGTCCACAAATGGTGTCATCGTAAAACTTCCGTTTTTGGGAACCTATAAACCCCTTGTCATCAGCTTTGCAAAACATGGGATGTCATCAAAAGCCAAGTAGACCAATTCACCCTACTGTACTGATGACGTCATTTGTGGACGACCCCTAAAATAAAGACAAGTACCAGTTACACGAGTAGGCGCTGCTGCTTGAGTAGAAGTTGAAGTTTAGCAGATGTTAGTAGTCACGCATTTCATTGTGGAAATACCGAAGGATCCTTTGTGTACAATGTGTAAGGAGAAAAAGGTTGATAATTAAATAAGTTTGCAAATGCAAATGAGGCTAACAAAGTGATTTTTTTGTGATCCCACTATGTGCATAGTAATATCTGTATTAGTAGTCTGAACACACTCTTGAGGATAAAATTGTTAATTAAATATTGATTTCCTTATGATACTTTGCGTTATCATAAGAATATGGGCGATTCAATGATTCATCCATTAAAAATTGATTACAGGGTTAAGTTGGTTAATTGACTTGCATAATCAATGCCCCTGCCTGTCAAAATGGAACGCATGTGAT
>JAQFZE010004119.1:0-11653 GCA_034695245.1 Dicyrtomina saundersi
TTTTCAAAAACGTGTAAATGGAATATTTTGCACTTTTCAAAAACGTGTAAATGGAATATTTTGCACTTTTCAAAAACTTGTAAATAGAATATTTTGCACTTTTTAAAAACGTGCAAATGTAGTATTGTGTACTATTCAAAAAACATACAAATAGAAAAATTTGCACTTTTAAAAAACATACAAATAAAAAAATTTGCACTTTTAAAAAACTAGCAAATAGAATACTTTGCAATTTTCAAAAAACATGTCAACAGAGCAATTTGCACTTTTCCAAAACATGTAAACAGAACATTTCGCACTTTAAATTAAATTGCAAATAGAACATTATGCACAAACTTTTCAAAAAAAAGGTAAATAGAACATACTTTGCCGTCTTCGAAGCACTTGTACATAACCTTTTGTGCATATCTATCTCATGTAGTTCTATATTATTATGTATTGACATAGCTCATTTTAATTCTAGCTTAAATTCAAGATGGACTATTTTGAATCTTCACTCACGATATTTGTATTACTCTACCCATAAGGGTACGCTATAAACAAATTTAATAATTTCCCAAATATTAAACCCTACTAGCAGTTAGCAACCCGATGGGTTGCGATTAAAAATTTTTAGTGTGAATGCCTTAATTGTAGCTGTTACAGTAAACAAAATTTTGAATCAATTGTAGTAAAATTAACTTTAGCGTTACTTAATTAATTATTGGGTCCACTTTTGTCAATAAAATTATTACTTCAGGCTGGGTAGGAGGAAGTTATTATTACCTCAGGGTTGGTCGGGGTTAGTTTTCAACACATTTTTTATAAACAAAATTTATGAACTTGCAATACTCTGGCATGAAATTCACAGATGCCGTGTTTTTGGGAGTTTTGCACCTTCAAAACTCCCAAAACTCCCAGCATGAAAACTCCCGGCGTTTAGAAAACTCCCTAGGGAGTTTCCAGAGGGAGCGCTCCCAAAACTCCCGCTTGTTAAAACTCCCAATGTTCCCTCCCTCCCAAAGCTCCCAAACTCCCTGGGAGTTTTGAATAGGCCATCCCTAGGGGGAATTATATAATTTAAATTGCTTACGATGTAATTATGAAATACGAGACTGTTGCATAACGACTCCAAATGACCCATATCCATTTTTAGCTAGGATTAAAATGAACTATGCCAAAAAAAATCACTTAATGTGATAGAGGCTTAAAATATTAATTATTACGAGTTTTTAAAAAGTTGGAAGTTCAAAATGACTTATTTGAATGCCTTTTGAAAAGTTCACAATGTTCTATTTACATACATACTTATTTAGAATCATACTAGCACATTTTGTTTTTGGCTTAAAATCGAAATGGATCATTTTGATTCTTCACTGACGATATGTGAAAAACTACATTAATGTAATTCTTACTGAGGAGTTCATGGCATAATAATTTTGTATTTACTTATACAGCGTCCCCTCCTTCATCGCGTGGACGGGGTGGTTTCCGTGGGGGAGCACGAGGCTTTGGTGGCGGCGGAATCAGCCGAAATATGCGTCGACCATTCCGGGGGAGACATTGAAAACCCTTTGCAGTATACAAACTTCTTGCTTTTATCTACATTATCTTTTACAAATTTTGTAAGGTAGAAGCTACTCATTCTCATTCATTTTATGTGACCAATTTTTGTAAAACAGCAACAGAAAAAGAATATAGATGAAAGTGGTGTAATGTACGAAAGGCAAATAATATTATGAAACTGACGCGTACACTTGCTGTTCGTTTAAAAGTATTGGGAATCTAATTGCACGTCACTCCTACCACTTGATATAATTTCAGTTGATATGAATTGTTAATTATTCTTAATAAATTATTTTATGCGTTGGTATTATAAGTATTTGCCATTAATGTTTTCTTTAATTTTCTGTTAGTATGTATCTTCAACAAGAATGTAATAAATCTGAAGTAATTAAATATGAAATAATTTATTCCAAAGCAAAAGTTAAAGATGTATGTAACGAACAAAATCTTAACATAAATAAAAAGGGATTGTATGGTTATTCACATGATGTCCACAATGTCACACATCATTTGGTCTTGACTACTCACTATCACTGACTCAGTGGACTTCTTAGGCGATATAAAGAATGCTTCTGTGGAAGCTAATAATTTGCTGTCTGTGTCATACTGTTCGGGAAGGCCATTCAATGCTTGCTTAATTATTTCAACACTTTTTTCCAAGTGTTTTTGAAACCGCTCGCACGTATCTAAAGTTTGCCGTTTTTGAACTTCCATCATAACGCGAAGTGTTTCTCGAGCCTTAAAATAAAAAAATTAAAAGACATCCCTTGTTAAACTATCAATTTATAAAGATGCACTCCGTGACAGAAATATACAAGCTGATTTTATTATTCATTTAGCAGGGTTCGAAGTCTTAGAAGAAAGGGTGGCATAAATGGCATAACTTCTTATTTCACGAAACTGTTGCTAATTTATGGCAATATTTTTCATGAAAATAACAGATTTAAGATTTGTTTTACTGTTGGAAGTTATTCCAGTTCAAAGATTTTGCATTTAAACACATATCGATAGAATTTAATTCGATTTTCAGCCGCATAAAAAACCTTAATCTACATTACTAATAAATACATTACCTGATGAGGACGAAATTCATTAATTAAATGATGCATGTGAATGAAAAGAAGACTGAGATCATCCGCTTTTTCCTGGCGTTTTGTATGCTCGGGTGAATTAATTAAAGTATCGAGTAGATCAAGAAAATTAACTAGAACCGAGTGATTCATTTTCTTCAATTCCCTCCTATGATCGAAGTTCTGAGGATAGAGCCGGCGTATACCCTGTAATTGAAATATACATTTTTGGTAAATGAATCGAAATTATTATATTATAATGATTTTAGTTGTAAGTAGGAATGAAGAAACATTTACATAAACATCCGTTATATGAGCATAATAATATCCGCCACTAGTAGCAACTAGGGACACGCTCATATTTAATAACTTAATTGTAACACAAAATTACCTGGCTTTCCAAAGGTCGAATAATAGCATCATCAGCGTGAAAAGATATTCCAAACATAGAATACGTTTCATGCTGAGCAGGCGGGGGAGGCGGTTTGGGGGCTCTGCCTCGACGAACATTTTCATCCGAATACTGATTTATGTAGGCTGCAGGTGGTAAAGGTAACGAGCTGACCTGAGTCACCTCCGGAGTAGATCCTGGTGGGCCACCAGCAGGACCCGAGTTGGCCATGAACTATAAATTTATGACATTCACCCACCCACGAAGAATGCAGAAACTCAAAATCCCAAAATTTCAAACTAATTTCATCACAGCCAGACCACACAACGACAACAACACAATTTCACAGACAAAATAAAATGAATTTACCGCGCAAACATTATTTCTCATTATTCACGATCACAGATGGCTCCCAAATATTTGCTGAGGTAAAAGGTATAAGATAAAGTATTTTGAAATCAGGATAATTTTAATTTCTTTTGCTAATTACCTCGTTTACTAACAGGAATGAGCCTCAATAATCCCTCTGAATAATGTTTAAGCCTATGTACTACTTACAAGTATAATTCTACTGTATAATTTTATTTTTGTTCAAGACTATATTGGGCAGTATACGTATACGACGTGATTGTAAAAGAATTGAATTGAGTCATTGTTTATGCAAATGCATAGATTCACACGAAATAAAGTATTACAAAATATACTTAGAATATAGAATCAAATTATGTATAGATTATATAGAATATAGATTGTAGTATATTCATTTCAATTAGTTTGTTCATTGTTCAAGTGTAAAGAAATAACATTTTAGTTTTGTTCGCTACATTTTACCTATATCCGGATTTTTGTTTGTGTTGACTGAATGGCTTCTCGACATATTTGGTAGACTACCCTAAGAAAAATAACTACACAGTACTTACCTACAATTAGTATTAACAGCTATAATTTTGACTGATCAATTTTGCACTGAGTAATAATGGCGAGTGAGGGTTTTATTTTATTTTATTTATCAATTTAAAGCTTTCCAAGTCCCGGTGTCCCGGTCGCTTCGCTGCACTGTTGGGTCGGGTCAACAGACTAACTAAAACGAGACTATAACCTAATGTTTTGTTGAAACTCTATAGACCATGTCATTTCCGAATTCAATTGAAGGCAATATTTAATTTAAAATTATATGAGGTTTCTAAGTTAGGGAATATTGTTGCTGTTATCAATAAATTATCTTCTTTTTACCCTTAATAAAACCATCACCCTATATAAGCGTTAACTTAATGTACCATCAAATTACACGAGGCGCAATCATACAGGAACACAATTAAATTTTATAACTTTTATAATTTAAAATTTAAAAAAACTACTATACTATGAAAATGGATTAGAATTTATCAATATTCACCGTCACCGCCACCGCACCGTCACGATATATAAGTAACTATATAAGTAAAAACTACTATAGTAGGTATAGCCAGCAAGGATATAGCATATATCTATAAATTGCTATACAAAAATATTCCTATGCAACAACGTTATAGCGTTGGATATAAAAGCTGTTAAAATAAGTAGTAGGTAATACAAATTATATAGGATATGCAGAAACATTATTGTATTTTATATGCTCTAAAGTCCAAAGTGGAAACGTAGAAAACAATAGCTCAAAAAAAAAACTTAATCACTCTCAAAGAGTATTGTGTAAATTAGAGATATCAAAATGCAGTTATACAATCAATCATGAGGGAGATTATGAAATTATTATTACGACGTTTTTGAGAATCAGCTAAGCGAGTCAAAAGTTGGGGTCTAGATAATTTTCACAAAGATAATGCACATCCTCCATTCTTTTGTTTTTGACTCATATAAAAAGGTGTCTATCTTGTCCATATCTAAGATGATAGTTAGTTAATTAGATAAATTAGTTTACAATTTTTTGAGCTTATGCTGTAATGTCCGCCCGCTCCTACTATTATCTCACAGTTATCCTATATCCTCTCAGTATATGTAGAGTTGAAAAAAAATAAAAACAAACGACCAATCCTTTGGAATAGCGCACGTAGTATTATCGTCTATGAAGAACCAAAATGACCCATATCCATTTTTAGCAACTATCTACAAAAATATTCAAATATGTCTTGAGAGCATTTAAGTTGAAAATTTTGCACCTTTTCAAAAACATGGAATTAGAACATTTTGTACCGTTTCAAAAACATGGAATTAGAAAATTTTGCACCGTTTCAAAAACATGGAATTAGAACATTTTGCACCTTTTCAAAAACATGGAATTAGAACGTTTTCCACCTTATCAAAAACATGGAATTAGAAATTTTTGCACCTTTCAAAAACATGGAATTATAAAGTTTTGCACCTTATCAAAAACACAGAATTAGAACATTTTGCACCTTTCCAAAAACATGAAAATAGAACACTTTACGTTTTTCAAAAACTCCTAATTAACATTTTACGCATGCTTCTCATTTTGTTTTTATGACATTGATTTTGATTGTAGCTTAAATTGAATATGGGTCATTTTGGTTCTTCACAGACGATATATATGCATGTGTATAAAGAGGTTTAAATCTAAATTAAATTCCTTTAGTTTTTGTTTGTTTCAGTTTTTACAATATATTATGTGGCAGATGTAGTGTAGTGTGTAGTTAGTAGTAGTGTGAGCATTAGTTTTATTTTTACAATTTCCAAGGATGCTGAGAGTCTATAAATACGAGAGTAGTTTCAATGCTTATCTCATCTCAAATAACACCGACGCCGACGACCGACACCGATACGTTCCCGTCCGCACTGCATACTGTATGCATTTTTCTTGTTTATTTGTAGTGTGTTATAGGGTCACCGGGCTATGACTCGTTAGTCTCATTCCGACAAGTTCCTTTTACCTATCTTACTATGATAATGTTTATAGTTAAAAATAAAAATGCACCCCATCAAATGACAGATAGCTTCTATATATACTTAACCTATTGCGATGTAGAAGAGAGAGAAAAAAAGCTAAAACTAGGGGAACCTGTCACGCTATATTTTTGTATTTTTGAGGGACTTTAAACCTGCAGCATTTTACTGTATATACTGACTATATATATTGCATATACGAACATTTAGTATTTAGTAAAAGGTAGTTATAGGTTATTAAATCGTCAAATAAACCCAGATTCACAGCATATAACAACATTCTGTACGACTACATACACTGCTATGCTCTGGCTCTGTACACTTTTTACATATAGTGTATTTAGTTTATTTATTATTTTTTTTAGCTTTATTATTTGTTTTTGTTTTCACTTTATCAATGTCTGGAGGGCCTGAAGGTAGAGGAGATAAAGTCAAATTGCCCATAAAATTTATACTGGTGCTAGTGCTCAAAAGTACGTGGTACATTTATTCCATTTATTTCCTACACAAAGTACGACTGTATATGACGCACTTGTTAAGTAAGTTAACTTGCAATTTTCGACACTGTTTCGCATAGCAATAATGTAATTCGTAATTGCATATCAAATACTAATAATTCATATCAAAATCCCCTTTACCTTTCATGCTGGTTAGCTATGGTGAACAGGCTAAATGCTGTGTACTTACGAGACCAGCACCAGTACCAGAACCAGCACCAGCATCGTCAAGTCAAAAGTATGCTTTTGCTTTAAGAACCATATAATTATTGAATTCCGCATCTTCTTAAATACATGACGAAGACGAAGACATGAAACTCAATTTGTTTTGTTGTGGATCGTCGCAAGTCACCTGGTTTATTTGATATGTCGTATATTGTGTGGCAAAATAAAAGGGAGAGAAGAAGGAAAGCAAGTTAAGCTGTGCTGAGTCAACTATAATATGCGGTTGTAATTTTTGTATTGGTAATAAAGTACCTGTCTCTCTACCTGACTGAATATGATTATTATGTTTCCCCTGATAGTCTCACAGATAGAGCCTCTACTTCAAAAAATGTAACGTGTATAAAATAATGGTTTTTCACACACACAATGTACAATGTAAAAGTACTTACTTACATTATAGCCACGTATTGAAGCGTTTTGTTTGTACATTTTGTATCGTGGTTCTGGTTGTATGTCATGTATTTCAATATTATATTTTGGAGTCTTTCTTAAAAGGAGTCTCTCATGCATTCAACACATATTCCTTCTTCTTCTTGAAGCATCCCATACATTTTATCTGTATTATGTTTTTTTTCTCTCTCTCTCTCTGCCTCTTGTATTCTTGTATCTATGGAGTATGGAGCAAGGGAGAATTCAGTATATAGTCAGTCCACACGGTCTAAGTAGCTATAGGGATGAGGATGAGGGACTACCATTCCATTTTATTATTACCATTTTACTATCTCTCCATTACCACAACCGAACCAGAGAACCACTATATACGAAACCAAACCAAACCAAACCAATGGCTATGGCTATGGCTTTTCATACAGATTGACTAAGGTACTTCATTACTACACGTTTATATACGTTGCGTTGCGTGGTTGGGTGCGACTTCTGTACTCCTTCAATTGCAGGGGCTTGTTGGATAAATAATATTATAAGAAAAAAAAAAATAAATGAGAAATACGAACGAAGGAAGAGAGAAGGCTAAGGCTAAGATTCTAAGATGCTAGTGTATAAGAAGCATAAGGAAATCAAAAGACAAAAAAATAGCTATGTGATGGCTGCTGTCTATTCACTCAGTCACTCAGTCAGAGACTGAGAGATTCTGTTCTCCTCTCGGTCGAGTGTAAAGCTTCTCTACTACTACTAGACTCAATCTTTTTTTTTATGATGACTTTAAAATGACTAAACCTTACTATACCTATATAGCTACACTACTTTACTATATGAGCTGTAAACTATAACTACAATTTAGGTACATATTATATACTATGGATATATGTATACCTATCTACCTGCAGGGGCGGGTTGAGGGGGTGGGCAAGAGAGCTGTTACCCACCCCAAAATGATTTTTTTAAACATAGGCAAACAATACATATAGAGGCAAATCCATTTTTTTTATAGCTATCGAAACAAAATTCGCTACTAAAAAATCTACGGAAATATTAAAATATATCATCTTCATCTTGAAAGCTTGTAAATTAAACATTTTTGACACTTTTCAAAAACATAAATAGAATACTTTGCACTTATCAAAAAACACTTAAATAGAACATTTTGCTTCTCAAAAAACTCGTAAAATTAACATTTGACGCATCTATCCAGGGCCGGATAATGTGGCCAGCGCTGGCAGCCACCGCTGCCTGAACTTTCAAAAAATATGTAAATGGAACTTTTTGAACTTTTCAAAAATATGTAAAAAGAATATTTTTGACTTTTCAGAAACATGCAAATAAATTTTTTTACACATTTCAAAAACATGGAAATAAAACATTTTCCACTTTTCTCAAAACATTTAAATAGAACATTTTGCACTTTTCTGAGTCAAGTAAAAAGGGCATTTTAAACTTTTCTAAAACATTTAAATACAACATTTTGCTTTACCAAAGACCAAAACCATCAATAAATTCAAAATTGTGGTTATTGTATGGAAACAAATGGCTGCCTAAAAGCAATTCCTTCGTCCGGCCCTGCATCTATCTCATTTAATGTATTTTTTGACGTAGATCATTTTAATTCCATAGGTCTAGTAAATTGTATTTGAACCATTTTGATTCTTCACTCACTCATCATGATATATGTATGGCCCACCCGAGAAAATATTTCTAGATCCGCCCCTGCTCCCTGCCTACCTGTACATTTTACTTTACAACTCCCCACAAAAATACAAAACAGATTGTTGAATGCTTAATGCTCACGATTGATTCTTGCCTTGCCGTGCCTTCGTACGATAAGTTGCCTTGTGAGCGAAAGCACGACATACCAGTAGGCCAGTACGAACGAAAACTGGTTGCATTGCATTCCCTTTTGTTACAAGTTGGGACTTTTTAAGTATATAGTTATATATATATATAAATGAAAAACGTACTTACTACACTACTACTACTACTACTACTGAAACTGATTGTGATTTTACTGATGTATCGTTTTGAATTGAATTGTGTTGAATTTGAATTGATATGAAAAAGTGCGAGGATTGAGGATCGTACCATCCCATCCTATCATGGTACATACATTCTCGTCCATTCGTAATTCGTATTCCTCAAGTTTAATCGTAGATCGTAAGTTACATATAGGTATCTCACTAGTCAGACAGAGAATCTCTCAGAATCTGAATCTGCTGGATTAAATAGATACTGCATATTTTTACTCTTACGTGTATAGGTATTTACTTTTTGTGAGAGAGAATGTGTATGTACTGTACAAGTACAACACGACAGCTCTATACTATTACACTACAGCAGTCAGATCTCAGTATCTCAGCGCCTTGCTTTTAAATTTTTCTACTATAACTCTCAAGAGGCGAAGGCATAGGCAGTTGATTTTGAGGATCTGTGCTCGAAGGTTGGCGAGTTTTTGGAGTCAGACGACGCAGAGTACGTTCGCCTTCGTGTGTAGTTTTTAAACATACATTATAATTAATAAGTTTTTTTTTTCATGTTGTGTTGGATTATTAAAATTTACTCGAGAGCCCTGTCCTAAAACGCTCCTAGCTTCTCCTTTTTTTTATACTACAATCACAATCAATCTTTTGGTGTTCTGTGTGAGTTCACTTCACATGGGGATGTGTAGTAGTGTGTAGTAAGTGCCTATATATTATTCGGTATTTTATACAACATATATTTGTTTTGTTGTAATTTGATTATTATTATATATTGCAAATTGCAATCCAGCAAGTGAAAGAAGTAGAGAGTCTTTCTTTTCCACCAGTTGCCAGTACCAGGATTGCTCTGTTAAATAGCCTATTGTCTGTGGAACAGGGTCTTGGTGTGTTTACTTTTATATGTGATAAATAGTTAAACTTGACGAAATGGGCTCAAATTGGAACTGGAAATATGAAAAGGTTTGGGTCAAAGTTTGGAAATAGGACCTTTTGCTCAGCGGAGTGTCTTGTGAATCTACAAAAAATCCAAACAAAAGGGAGAAGAAATATATAGTCAACAGTTGGAGTTGCATGTTACATGTGAATCAACAAATTTGACGAACGCATCGATATTTTCGATGCAAGTTTGTGCCACAAGTGTTGCATTGTTATTGGGAAATGTTACAAGTTGTTATGATGGTGCTTATATTATTATGCTGGGAGAAAGAAATCTTTCGAAAATCAACAACTGTTTTAGAGTTTGAGAGATGCAGGCTGGTCTAAACTCATATATACATAAGTTTGATATTTTGGTGTTTTGATTTGGATTAACTTGTTGAGGAGAATGTGTATCATTTTGACGGGAAGTAAACTGTGAAGTAAGTAATTCGACACGTGTGACAAACTTATTTACTTAAGTACTGTGAGTATGGGTCGAAGTCGAGGCTTGTAAATATTTACTTGATTGATAATATCCGACCAATTAATTGACTTTGATCTATAGACATATAGAGTTTGTATTTAATAAGTGATAAAATGTTCACGAAATGTGGAGTTCATGAACACATGGAAATTAGAATTAGTAAGCTGTAAAGACTATCATTTAGTGATGTAAGGTCACCTGACGACCTGACTGTCCTTGTCCTGTTCGAAACGATCCAAGTTGTGCCCTAGGGCGTTTTTGATTGTGATTAATTATGACATTCAACTGTTTTGAATTATTGTCGTCAGTCTAGATCAGTTCGATCCACCAGCTCAAAGTTCTTCCGTTCAGTTCAGCTGGCTGTTGTGTGAACTAAACGCAAAATTGACAAACAGTGTGACTTCTGTACCTTAGGTGACACATGATATTATGTTATTATTACATGGAAATCAACCCATGTAAGCATTTCCGATGGTCACTTTGAAGATTGGACAATCTTTCAATAAAAAGCTGACGTGAGTTTAAATTTGTTTAAAACTATTTGTACTTATATTTTAACATTGGATTGGAATCTAATTGGAGAGGATAGCGAGGATAGAGTTAAACTGTTCATATTTCATAGTACATGGCTACAGTTTTTTAAAACTGATATTATACATTCCATGTTTCACTGTAATCTGTTAAGATCAATCTTGAGCTCCTGATTTTAGTCAAAGACGATGCGATGGTTCATAAATGTGTACGTACAAGTATACGCCATGACAATTAAATCAAATAACAGGTTTTGCAGGAACGCATAAACGCATAATTATATATTTTTTTTATTCAACCAAATTTTATTTCATCTGGAGGATTTTTGTGGGAATATGCTGTTGGTGAGTGAGGAAACAATTTCTTACTACTCCACGAGAGTCCTGAGCTTTTTATGAATCATTATACTCACCAAATTCAAGCCAGCTTTTGGCGACCATTTATTTTGTTCTTAAAGGGAAAAAGGTAGACGGTTTTCTCGCAATTATTTCATAACACTACAAATGTTTGTTTGAATTAGAATAAAAAGTAGCTACAAAAAATTTGCTTTGGTCATCCATGGCAGAGTTTTCAGGATAATTTGAAAATGAATTGGTCAAAATATTTTATTGAGGAAATTGGTTAGATTGTAATCGGTATAGTTGCTGTAAGAAGTAGCATATTATGACTAACAGCAGAGTTACTCATCAGTAAAGGGGGTCCCCACCCCTTCCCACTCCCACCCC
>JAQFZE010004120.1:0-11652 GCA_034695245.1 Dicyrtomina saundersi
GACATTTTTGGGATCTTAAAGATTTTTAAACTTCCATCCCAAGCCATTTTTTGACACGTGGCAGAAGAGAATATTAACATTTTATTCATCACATCCACTGCTTGATGATACGAGTTCTCTTGAAAATTCAGCATGCCGTAAAAGTATATTTTTTGAAGAGCCAAATTATTTTGATAATTGTCCGCAAGAATGCGTAAGGACGTCATCTCTCTGAATAATTCACTAATCTCTAGTTTCTTAAGAAGCTGTAGGCGATTGACAGGTTCGACCAGATAATGCAAAAGATCAGTAGGTAACAAAATTTCAACTAAATTAGGACACATCTCCAAAATCTGGGGAACAATAAAATATGGGATGTCATTATTGCACTTAAAAATTTTGAGATTTTTTAAAATAGGTCTTGGTTCTCCAAAAATGTAAAATCCGAAATTTTGTTTTAGTTCAGTTTGTTCTTCTGCGAGAATTATATGCATCTGTAACTCCTCATATTGCATTTCCATTCCTTTAAGTGACAACTGCTGGAGATTTGGTGCGTCAGTTAAGAGAAGCTTTTTCACATGTTGGAAACTTTGATGTCCCTTCAACTTTAGTTTCTTAACCGAGTGTCCATGAGTGCTCAGGAAATCGTCTGCATCTTTATCATGCGCGTGTAGAAAGGAAAATGATGTACACGGAAATTCGATGGAATTATTCATAACGGCTATCAAATCCTTTACTGAGCGAGCATTATCTGATTTCAGCAAGAAAATTGACTGATTTGCACTAAAATGATGTATTTGACGAATAAACCGAATATTTACAATTTTTGACAAAGCTTTTGTTTTAGCCACAAAGTAGGCCCAGCGCCAGGACACGAGACGGCAGATTAATAACGTTGATTGGTCACATTCCATAAATATTGATTCCAGAACCTGTTGATAAATAATTAGCATGGAATCATTAAAATTAAAAGAGAAATAGTTAATTAAATGCAAAACTCAAAAGTTTAAATGTACTTTCTGTACTCACGCGATCGAGTAGAGAAACACTCTCTGCTACAGAGAACGATTGATTTGTTGTTAGATTTAGCGAAATGTCTCTGTTATTTTCAGTTTCAGTTTTGCCTTTAATATTTACTTCATCTGGTAATTTTATATTAAGGTTACTGATTGCGGGGCAAATTTGAAATACAGTTGGAGAAGATTGAATAGTTGTGCTTGTGCTGTTCTCGTTGATACTCATGATGGGACGTTTAATACTGACGACTTGTAGCTAAAATTAATATTTAATAATAATTACAATAATATAAAACATTTTAATTAGTCAATACTAGCGATACTGTAGCAGCAGTCTAGTCTTTCTACAATTTTTCTTTTACTGGAATGTTGACCCAAGTGAATCAAAATTTTATTCATATAGCTGCCCCTTTCACTGTTTTACTGCTATGTTTTTTTCTTTACGTAGTAAACTTAAATTTAGGACAAGGTTAAAATTGTATTTTCAAACAATGTGTGCAGCTTACAATTAGGAAAGTTTACCTTGGGATCAGCGGCCAACTAAATGAATGTATAATTATGTATGTACGATGCGCTATTGTCTGATGTCTGTAGCATGTTTCTGTGAAATGAAAGGAAGGGATTAGATGTTCTGAGAGCTAAACATGAAGGACTATTGAACTCGTCTTTATTCCCAACCTTCATTCTAATAATAAATATAGGATTTAATTTTTACCCTTTGGTCCTTCTGTAGCCTCGAAACCATGAATATAAATTGTTCATAATCCCTATAGGAACTACCAATGCACTCATTAAGCCTTTTAGCTGCTAAATATTTTCCTATTTAAATATTTTAGAGTTTGATTCATTGGAAGATACACAAGGTGACTTTGGGGACAAAAGGTTTGAAATAAAAAAATATGTACCTACATATAATTATTGTTAGCATTCAAAAGGAACTTAAGGCAAAAGTATGGAACTAAAAGACAGACATCAACTTTTTGACCCTTTTCTATTTGAACGGCTAATGATTATAGGTTGACGAAAAGAGGATGGATTCACTTGACCGCAAAACACTCCTTTTGAAAGACAGTTTTTCCCCGTGTAAAAGCATTGTAAATAAATGTGTACTTAAGAATGAAAAATAATAACATCGCAAGAGTTGAATAAATAAAAAAAAGTACTTGGTTTGTTTTCCATTTTTAATTTCTACAGACTTCCGTCATCTGTTTTTGTGAATTTTTCTAAGCGTTTAACTTACTTTTTAAACAAAGCTTTTTAATAAATGGTCAACTTGCGCATCATGACTGACCAGAAAGTAACAAGTGAAGATTTCTTAGCCCAGAAATTTCAAACTTTAAAATTGAGTGACAAATTAAACAACTTCAAAAAGGAGGAATTAAATGCTGAAGATGAAGAAGCAGATGTACTTGAAAATGACATAATTGCATTGCAAAATACAGCTTTGTCACCGTCTTCTCCAGCTCAACTTGTTTTTTTTAATTGATCACGTGAGTCAAAGTTATTTTTATACTTTTGAAACTGATGTATGTTAATCTGCAATGTAGTTATTATTGTTTCCCATGCATATAGTAATATCTAGATTGACTTTATACTATTTTAGAAAATTTTCAAAAATATAAATGCTTCGAATTATCCCATTTTGCTTGAAAATCGATAATGCAATATGGACTAGAAAGTTCTTGCGATGAAATTTTAATTCTTTTGAGTGAAATAAAACTTTTTATAACGTTTAATAATACTATAAAAGAACTTCTCTTAACTCAAGCCCTAAACCTGGAACAGTTGTCAGTGCAAGGGCTGATCATCCATCGTGAAGAACGTCAACTCTACTACATGGTTTTTGCCAACCCGGAAGAACAAAATAAGCGTAGAAAGTCAATTTTCCACGGAACAATCCTAGGAGACGAACCGATTCTAAAAAATCTCTTAGTTTTTAAATGTCCCGCTATTATCCCTCACTTTATCGTTCCTCAGATTGTAAAGATGTGTCCAAATTTGCAAACTCATATATGATGTATGTACATAATGAGCAATGTCAAGAAACTATGATTAAGATGATTATGACGACATTTTGAAAAGTACAAAATATTAGATTTGACTTTATTTGAAAATTGTAAAAATTTTATTTTAAATGTTCTCAAAAGATGTTCAAAGTAATAATTTAGATGTTTTAAATAACTACAAAAAATGTAGTTTCTACACGTTTCTAAAAGTGTGCAAAGTTGTGCATCTTAATGTCTTTAAAAATTAAATAATGTTCCTTCAAAATAATTGTATTTAAAAAGTGTAAAAATTTTTGTATTCAACTGGATTTTTGATAAGTGTAAAATACTCATTTCACTATTCTGATTACCAAAAAGTGTAAAATGTTAAATTTGTGTGTCTCTAAAAAACACAAAATACTTTATTGTCATGTTTTTTTATTTCACCTGTTCTAATTCATGGATTTTTGAATTTGAAGTGCTACTTAATTATTATGAAAAAGTGCAAAATATCCTTTTTTACGTTTTACGGGTAAATATGTTATTTTGTAATTTTTTCTTTGTGGATTATAATTACACGTTGGTTGTGGCTAAAAATGAGGGCTGATGATCTTAAGATTTCAGTGACAAAAGATACTCTCTTTTGGAACCGTGTATAAGCTTAAGTAAATATTTAATTTGTAATTTTATTATTCAAGTTTTGTAATTTCTGCATTAACTTATCATAAAAACTTTACTAATACTTGACCAACCACTGTGTAGTTTTGAGATACAAGGTGTTTGTGTCACCTATACGTTGAATATTTTTAACGTTATAATATGTTTTTTAAATTTGCCATGCTAACTAATAAAATGCAAAAGGTGGCAAAAAGAAATTTTTTATTTCCACTGCATTATTATTATAACATAGCTGCCTTAATAAATTAGCTGCATAGGGAAATCCTAATTCATCTATTCGTATGACAGCGAGCAGCATTAACTTTGACCTAATTAATAATGGATTTTTAGTTGACATTACCACCAAGACAGATGTACATGTAGTTAGAGTCGAGGTAGATATCGAATTTTATCTTTTACTGCCACGTAATTCTTTTACATAGGATTCTTAAAAATAAATTACCCATTAAATCAAGCACTGATTTACATTATGCAGAATTACTTTCTGATGTAAATCGACAGTTTTAACAATCAACATTAATTAATGTACATGCTGATTGCGCAATAAATTTTCCATTAGAATCGCAGGCCAGTATTTGACCATCTGCACATTAGGTTGAGATAAGAAACAAAATTTAGTTCATGTTTGCTAAAATCTTACAAGTTACTGAGAATTGATATGTACATAATATATATCTGTCATTACTTCGTAACTTGTGAGATACTTTTTTTTATTATAGGCAGCAATACAATTTATTAATTACACATACCACCAGTATAAATTAGATTTATTATTTATTATTTATTGCTATGTAATTATACAGTGACCGCATGCATATCGTATAAATATACTACAGCACAAAATAAACATCCAAGAGTAGGGATCGTTCATAAATGATGTCATCAAAATATCCAAAATCAATATTTTTATTACACTATGCGACAACTTTGTCATAAGCCTATAATTATAACCACTATGCGTCTATATAAATCTGTATGATTGGATGTTGTCATAATATATAAAGAAACTTGTTGGCCCTACTAATGACGACATTTGTGGACGACCCCTATTCCATAAAAACCATTTAACATAAAGGCAATAATACGAAAATAAAAGCCTGGCTTCCACAGCCACTAATAAAAAAACACTTGCTACTTGAGCCTAATATGTAATTTTAAAATTCGCTATATAATTAAATGGGATTTAGCAATAATAAATCAGTTGGTCACTTCTGACTTTAACACTAAACATCTGCGTCTTAAGTCGAGAAGTCGAGGTAAGAAACAGAATTTGGTCCACATTGGCTAACCTCAAAATAAATACGAAAATAACATGTGAGTAATTAATCTGCAAGTATTGACTATACAAAATATTATTTCTGCATTAGCTACTATAGGGCCTTTTCAATATGTTATTTTAATGACGCACGTCTTACGAGTAGTTAGGTAAAACCTTCAACATATTTTTACCGGACAGCTGTACTGAATCTGTTCAAGTATGTTATTGAAAAAAATACTTACAAGCTCTAAATGCTTAATTCGAATGTATTGAAACGGAGAAAAGATAAAAACTACCCCGGCCGTCCTATCGTTTTCTTGCTCTACTTTAATTTCCAGCTAACTTATATGTACTGTAGGTCTTCTTTTCTTTGAGCTATTATTATCTACGTGAGTCGTTGAGCTCTACATTACAAGCTATTCATTTCTAAATTAGGATTGCTGAAACAAGTACGACTTGACCCACTGCGTATTTCTAGACTATTACTTAAATAAATTGTGCACTTCTTTCCCTTCCGCTCCACACGTCACACAGTGCGAATTTATTACTGCAATTTACAGCTACACCAAATACAATTACAACTAAAGGCAACAAGGAACAGAGCTAAATTTATTTTTACAGTCAATGCAAACTAAAAGTAGAAGCAAAGGTAAAAATTTGAGTTTTATTTTGTTGTAATTAAAATTAAGTTTGGTATCCTCAACACATTGCTTCTATTATTTCAAGCAAAACAGGTGCCTATATTTTTTATGTGAACTATTTTAATGCTAACGAAAAATTCAGTCGTAATTCTAATAATTTAATAAAGTTGCATTTTTCTTTTCAGGATTTATGATTTACAACAAATCCAGCGCCATGCTTCCAAAGGAACAACCAAAAGCGAAGGCAAAGAAGCTATCCACCTATCGCTACCTTCCTTGTTGGACTAGCATTGTGGCTGCAATGGCATTAATTTTTATTTCCTGTGGAATACCATCCTCCTACGCACTCCAAGAGCGCTTCATTCAAATCCCCGCGCTGAAAAGAATTGCTCATCTTGGCTACCTATATAACGAAAAAGAGGCTACTTTCATCCCTGTGGGCGTATTTAGACGAACTATCTCCAATGAATTTATTAATCAAGTGCAAAATCCGTACAGTCGGACCTACACCGAAATACTAGATACGTTGATTGATCAGTTTAATTTTTTTGGCATCGATAAGAATACTGCTGTCAATGTTTTGGTAGGTAATACAAAACCCAAGGGGGCCGTTAGCCTTCTTAGTGGAAAAATACAATCACCACGGAAGATGACAGGAGTTTTACTTTACGAATTTGAAACAGTTGTTCAAGACCTCGAGACGCTTCAAGAAGGGTTAAAAGAAAACTATAACAAAGATATCATGGGACACATCGAAGCAACCCATGTCGTGACATCTATAACATGGGGGTGTCGTGTGGCAGTTCAAGTTCAACTGCAGCACGATTCCATGGATACAAATGAAATCCAAGTTTCTAGAAATTTATTGAGGACAAAATTGCGCAGTCTCAAAAGAAAGTTAACGGATTCAGATTCAGATCAACTCCAATCAAATTTTTCCATGACCGTCACAAGCGACATTACCCTTCCTCAGGAAATTCCGACTACGGGTCAAGAGGTCCAGGAACTGCTCAGCCAAGTCCCAACCCTGATGGGGGAACTGAACGAAGGGAAAGGTCAGCTACACTCTCACCCCCATCAACTTAATTAGGAGACACCTGGGAGTCTATCAGCAAAATACAACAGCCCATAAATTAAACGACTTTACACTCAACGAGATAATTGAAGTTTTTCAAGAGCTCCAGTCTGCAGAGGTTCAACTACAGCAACTAAACGACAAAATTAAAAGCTACGCCCACTCCAATTGTTTTCCAAAACAAACAGGAATAAAATTAATTGACTTTCAGACCATGTTTAGAAATTATAAAAGTAACTTTACTGCTACAGTTAAAAGTTCTGTAATTGAGGTACGATCAGGTTTAGGTGAAAATACCATTTTGTCGGACATAGTTGTCGAATTTTCTGAGTCAGATTTTGGAACGCAAAATTTTAGACGTCAAGTAGCGGATTTTGATAGTGGTATGAAAAAAATTGAATTTTGTGGAAATTTTCAAAATAAATTCCCAAATGTTAAATACTTTGGAGCCGGAGGACCGGAAGGACAGGAAGATGACCTTTTAAATAGTTTAATCGAACTTGAATATAATTCTGAAACTCCAATTTTTATTCTATTTACAAAATTTGAGTTTGTTCAAAATGAACCGGGAAAGTACACAGAATCTGCAAGACTAATTTTAGGGAAGCAGAATGCCACTACTAATGCGGCCGTTTACGTTGACTGCGATTATTTGCACCCTCTCTGTGACAATGTAACTGAAACTTCGGTTTATGAGTATAAAAATGGAAGTATTTTTGATTTAATAATAAACCCTACCTGCTTTAATAAATATGCATGCTTAAATGGAGGAACTTGCATTGAGAATGGTTCTAAAATTACATGTGAGTGCCCTGCTGGATTTTCTGGTGACAATTGTGAAGGTGAAGTAATTTGTTATTTTGTTAACTTGGTCCACGTGTTTCAATTGTAATTTGAAGTATGTTACATAACGATTTCACAGTAGAAACCGTCGCCGGCCAGCGTGAATTTTATAATATAAAATTTTAATTCGAAATTTATTATTTTTTTAGATACTGAGTGTGCGCTTCCTGGGACTTGCAATTCTGTAGTGACAAAACTTTCTTCATGTAAATGTGGACCAGGCTACGTTAAAGATGCCCAGGATCCAGCTAAATGTCAATTATTTAACAATAATGCTACTCTACGTTTTGGAGATGGAGCTGGCATCCAACAATTTTCCATTAGTCAACACAGCGTAAGCAGCAAACAATAATTAAGGCACACCCGCCACGCCCACAATTGATGCATTTAACTAATTTGAACTCCTTGAATATTTTCTACTTCCCCAGAAAACCCAGCTGATTTCTGAAACAACACTGGACAGAGCCTTGGACTATCACTACCGCAACAGAAGAATGTTTTGGAGTACTAGCGGCGGGAAAATATACAGCGCACCAATTCTGGCTGGGGCTTCAAAAACACTACTCTTCACTGACACAGGCTCTGTTATCGTATCTATAGCAATTGATTGGGTCCACAATAATATGTACTGTACCGACGACGGCAGAGACCAAATATTTGTTGTAAAATTAGACGGCAGCATGAAAAAGATTCTGATCAACGGCAGACAGTGGCGTACTCAGGGGTAGGCCAGGTAGGCCTAGGCCTACCCGGAAACTTTTTAAAAAATAATTTTTTATTTAGAAGATTAATAAAAATCATTGTGTAATTAAAACATTTATTTACTTACTAAAATTATACTATTTTGTACCCATTGTTTATTCAAATAAACAACTTTAAAGCTAAAATAATGTACTAACAGCTTTAGTTTTTAAAAATGTAATCATTTCTTACATTGATAAAATTTGATTATAGCACTTTTCCACCTAGACTATTCCTACCCGCAAACCACTGTATGATATATATAAGAAACTAGATACCGAATCGCCTCGAGAGCAACCAGTTTTCCTTCTGAAGGAAGCTAAGGCTATTCAAACCTACCAAAATAGATTTAAAACCTCGCGGCAGCTGATGGCTAGTAGATGACAGTGAACAGTTTTCTACTTGAAAGCACTTCTCCCCCCCCCTTCTTGAGACACTTACGTTCCCCTAACCTAATTTTAAATATTTGAAACCTCGCGACAGGTGATGTCACGCACGGGCGAGTGACCAGTTTTCATACTGGGTGGCTTTAGGTCCTCCAAAACCTACCTTCAAAAATTTAAAACCTCGAGGAAAATCTGGCTAGTAGGCGCGAATAGTTCTAGGGTTTTTGACACCTTTAGAGTTTTATCTTTCCTCAGAGGTTTAGCTATTTTTGGAGTTTTAGACATCCTTGGAGTTTTAGACAATTTCAGGTTGTAAGGCATGCTTGGGTCGTAGGACCTTCTTGGGTTTTTAAACATCCTTGGGGTTTTCAGCCATGCTTGGGATTTTAGCAATGATTGGTTTTTTAGTCATCCTTGGTTTTCTAAACATCCGTGGGCTTGTACAAATCCTTGGGTATCTTGCTATCCTCGGGTTATAGACATGTGTAGGCTTTTAGACACCCATGCCATGGGGCCTTAGTCGTTCTTGTTTTTTGATATATTCTTGGGTTTTCACACTGCCTTGGGTGTTGGACTTCTATTCGTTTTCAGACCTCATTGGGTTGTAAGACATCTACATATTGTTAGACACCCTTGGGTTTAAAGACATCCTTGCATTTCTAGGTATACTTGGGTATTTAGAACTATGTGGGTTGTTAGACACCTTTGAGGTTTGATTCATGTTTGGGTCTTGAGCCATCCGTTGGTTTTTAAATATCCTTTTATTCTTAGACATGCTTGGGTTTTAGGACCTTAATGGGATAGATGGCATCCTTGGGTCTTAGACATCTTTAGGTTTTAGTACATTCTTAGGTGTTTCGACATTTTTGGGTTATTAGGCTGCCAATGATTTTACATTATTTGGTTAGCTCAAGTGTAGCACAACTGGCAATGGTAAATTAACCCTCTCATACCCATACCGTCCCATATGTACCTGCATCTTGAAAAAGAACCTAAAGGTCAAATACACTTTCCATGTATCCTAAGCGTTATATGTATTAGGAAAAGTAATGAAGTCATGATTTAAGCTCTGGAATTAATTATATCCGTTTAAGGCATTTATTCGTTCTTAGAATTTTAAACTTTCTTAACGTATTAAATATTATTCGCATTTTTGATATCCTTTGATTTCTAGATATCGTCGGATATCCATAATCTTTGTATTAAAAGATATCCTTTGCGTTTTAATTATTCTTGGATTTTGTGATATTATTCGATTTGTAATTATCCTTGAATTAGAACATATCTTTGGCGTTTTAATCATTCTTGGATTTCAGATATTATTAGTCCTTCATACATCATTTGGGTTTTTAAAATCTTTAGTTGTTAGATATTTATAGGTTTAAGATATCCTTGCTTGGTCGATACCATTAGTTTTTAGACATTTTGAGTTTTTTACATATCTTTAGTTTTAAATAACCTTGATGCTAGCTGTCTTTTGCTTTTCGATTTTCGTAGTTTGTAGATAGTTATTCTTGGGCTTTAGGTAGCCTTGGTTTTTAGATATCCGTGATCTTTACATCATAGGTTAGGTTAGGTTAGTTAGTTAGTTTTTAGTAGTTAGTTTCCGTGGGGTTTATATATCCTTGATGTTTAGATATTATTGAATTTTAGATATCCTTTGCTTTTAGACACCCCTAGTTTTTAAACATATCATTGACATTGAGAATAGGATATTCGTGGGTTTTAAATAAAGATACTTGTTGTTAAGATATCCTTGGTTTTTAAATATTTTTGGTTTGTAGACATCCTTGGTTTGCATGTATTCAACGGTTTTAGATGCTCTTAGTTGTTAGATCTTCCTGATTTTTAGACATCCTTGTTTTCGGAAATCCTTGGTTGTCAGATATGCTTGGTTGCTAGCTATTCTTGGTGTTTAGATAACCTTGGTTTGTGAATATGCTTGGTGTTTAGTTATCCTTTGTTTTTAGATATTTGGGGTTCTTATTTGGGCGATGACATCATTATTAGGTCATTTCTAAGGCAACATGAACCATATGAGGAATTTTCCAATATATCATGGAAATATATCAACATGAAATAGCAACTTGTTTGCCAACACAAGATCTTAGAATTGGATGAACCTAAGAAATTCAAAACCCAAGAATTTGTTTATCTTGGTGCCCAAGTGTCTTTGTCTACCCTCACGGTTCGGAAAGTATGTGTTTGTACGCATTAGTACACATCCAAAAATTATGCTGCGCGCGCATCATGTGCTGAACCATACTTACGCATGCCACGCTAGAAGTATTCTTTTTGTTAGCATAGCATAGCATGTCGCTGCTTATACTGCGCCGTGCTGAGTAAAAGCATGCTAGTAGAATGTTACGTATTAGTACCAGTAAGCACGCCACACTGTACTTCTTTTTGTTTGTTGTGATCAGGCTCAGCCGTGCTAACTCAGTAGGTACGTATTGACATGTCACTGAATCCAAATAATCTGCAATAGTTAGTATTACAATTACATGTGACATGTTCCCGCATTCATACAAACCCATCACAAGTAGTAGTCATACCGCCTCGTGTCAGGCTTACAGAATTTTTAACGGTTTTTTCATGAAATACACTAGTTGCCTAATTACAGGCAGTGTAGTATTTTACTTTTAGTAGTTAAAACGCCTTTAAGTGTTGCTCATTAACCACCAACCCAGAATTAATTGCAAGCATCTTGGATGAACTACTACTGTCTGGTGTCAAAGTGGCAGTCACAATAGTTAGTCGTACATACCACTTGAAATTGAGAGTGACAATTCCATCGTGATCATAGTGACCGCATGGCTACAAAGCCGAAAAAATTAAATCTGTGTCGCATCAATAAAAACATGCAACGAGATAAGTATAATTAAATATTAATATTGAAAATAACATCAGTGTTGTTTAGTGCTGTCATAATTATTAGCTTGAAAACATTCAAGATCGTAGTTCACTAAATGCCCCGTTGACTTTCGAAGCTCATGGCACCAAACAATTAATTTAGATTTTAGTCAACGTGTGATACGGTTTTTCATTGT
>JAQFZE010004121.1:0-11651 GCA_034695245.1 Dicyrtomina saundersi
TACTTGATTCAGAAAAGTGCTCAATGTTCTATTTACATGTTTTGAGAAAAGTGTTAAATATTTTATTTGCATGTTTTTGAAATGTGCAAACTGTTCTATTTGCATATTTAAAAAAAAGTGTAAAATGTTTTTAAAAATTGCAAATTATTCTAGTTAAATATTTTTTAAATGTGTTAAAGGTTGTATTTACATATTTTTTAAAAGCGCAAAATGTTCTATTTACATATTTTTGAAAAATGCAAAATTTTCCATTTACATGTTTTGAGAAAATTCAGTCAGGGAGGGCTGCCTGCGCTGCGGCCGCATTATCCGGCCCTGTAATTAGGACCTCCAAACGTAAATACTTTCAAAAATGTTTTTCTGTGATGAGTAATCGATTGTAGTCAATTGTGGTTTCCTTGTCAATTGACTCTTATCTAATATCATTAGCTGACATAGGGGGTGGGAATAGATTTCGTTCTTCTTAAACTTGCGATTAGTTCAAATTCAATGGCTGTGATGGGTGCCAATGCTACTAGTGGGGATTGTGGCTCCAGCGCCTGATATACGATGGAGACAGAAGGTAAAGAATCTGCGCGTATGATAATGTTTCCCAGTAATTGATTTGTCTCGCCTAGAAAACAATTTGTTTAGTGAGCCGTAACCGTCACCATCAACATTGCTTTAAGTTTCACCATCCCTGTAGATTATGGATGTACAGAGTATTTAGATTTTTAGTTGTGTGTGGCGCGATGGGGAGAAGAAGGAACGGAAAATCCATACGCCTCCTTTTCTCCTCCCTTCCTTCGCTTTGTCTTATCCATCTCATCAATATCTATCTCCCATCTACCTCCATGATTTCCATCTCTATTTAGCTCCCTTCCCGACTTCCCGCTCCCCATCTCCAACTCACTCGTTTTCCTTTTCCTTTTCGTTAGAGCATCAGGAGTGAGGAGACACGACAGGGGCTGTGTATCCATCCCTATGCATTCATAGCATCCATATACAGGATGATCCACCAGAACCAGAACCATACAGAGGGGTCTATGGTCATTCAGGCTGTGGAATAAAGATGTATACAGCAGTGAGTGTACGTACATGGTAATATTTATACACGGAACTACAGCTGAGAGATGGACCGATGAGGATGCGAATGAGCTCGCAGTTTCCCTTCTGGCTTTGACAATATTTATAAGTAGTCGTTGTCGTTTCGGCTTCGGCCGTGGAAGTCCAGGCAGGAGTTTTCGTATAGTTATGGGCAGAGTGCAAAAGAGCGCCCCAGTCCCAGTCACCGTTTCCTCTCTCCTCAAACTTGGCTCTTACTTTTAGTTACAAAATTCTATCCCCACTCCGTCTGACTACCTATGTACGTCAATGAACGAGAACGAGAACGAGGGACGTATAGGGCATATGCTCAATGTATGTAGGTATAGGGAGAGACGTGGAGACAGTCAGGGCCGGATAAAGCGGCCAGCGCAGGCAGCCCCCGCTCCTTAAATTTTCAAAAGACATGTAAATGGAACATTTTGTACTTTTCAAAAATATGTAAAAAGAATATTGTGACTTTTCAAAAACATGGAAAATAAAAATTTTTGTACATATCAAAAACATGGAAATAAAACATTTTCCACGTTTCTCAAAACATGTAAATAGAACATTGAGCACTTTTCTGAATCAAGTAAATCGAACATTTTGCACTTTTCTAAAAACATGTAAATACAACATTTTGCTTTACCAAAGAAAATCATCAATAAAATCCGATCAAAATGGTGGTTTTTGTATGGAAGCAAATTGCTGCCTAAAAACAATTCCTTTGTCCGGCCCTGGCGACAGTAGGACGGACGGAGATAGGAGCGAGTGAGACGCTTTATCTGCAATTGAGAAAATAGATTTACTCAGCATTTACGCTCCGTGGTAACTATAGGCTATTCGAGATCGACTACTCTGAGCCGCTGTTGCTGGTGCTCGTGTCGCCTCCTCTCCTCTCGTTTAATTCCACTACAATAATATATTTCCGAGCGCATCTCCCATCTCCTCAAGTGAGGGTTCAGTGTGGGAGATCAATTATCATAAATTCTCCGTCGCTCCTTGAGGAAGAGACCTGAGCAAGGTTTTTTTTCATCCAGCCAACAACCCCCACCCATCCAAACGATGAGGGATTAATTCTAGAAAATGTGCTAATGTACATTAAGAATATTAAATCCGAAGCTTGGACATTTTTATTTAAAATTATTGTGGCTCTTGAAATGAGCATGAAACTTTTTCTACTTATCTCAACAAGGCACATTTCATCCTTGACTTTTTGGACAATAATTATATGAAACATCGTTTGCCGAGAGCGAGCGGCACGAGTACTTCCCAACTTCCCTGTACAAGTCCTTTCTATGGGACCCACGCCACAGTCTACGGCATCCCATTTTAACAATTACCTCCTGTCTCTAAACTACTCTGCAATACATCCCTCTGACGTTTCTTCATTTTTATCTCCTGTCTCCCCTTTCCCTTTGATTAACGTGTATCTGCGCCAAAACATGCATATGCTCATGGAGAAATAGAGGAGCGTGCTCTCCACTCGGCAGTCGGCTTCCGTGCTGGATGCTGTGGCTGTCGCCTGGCCGGAGCTTCTGTGTCTCGATCAAAAGATTTACAGCCTTTTACACATCCATGTGACGGACGAGTAGGACTGCAGACCTCACCAAGGATGGAGCACTGGCACTGGGCACTACTGGGCTGGCTACTTTTTACTTTGGAATTGGAAATGGATCTCCCTCAGTGTGGGACAGTGATCATGTTCAGTGTTGGAGCGAGAGAGAGAGAGAGAAAACTTCTCCATCAACTGAATTAGAGGAGAGGGCCAACGTGGATCCGGATGATGGTCGGGCCAAAGGAGTTAACTCAACGAGGGAAGGACAGGAAAATAAATGACGTGGGCATTTTTGTGAGGGGAGCCGCAATACAGAATTTTTAATTTATCCTGTAGAAATTCTTGGCATAATTAGCCATGTATCCAACTCATTATTATCCTGTGGCATGTTGCACGTCTCGAAACATTGTCCAATGTTATGCTCACACACAGTCACTCATTGCTTCCATCAGAGGTTCACACTTTGTATGATTAATTAATTAAATAAAGGACTTAATCAAATTTACCATTGAGATGCACCTATACGTACACATGGATTGTATCCCTCGTCCTCCTGTCCTTCGCTCACTCTGTATTATCATAGTAATCCTATCCTGTAGTTCGTATCAGCCGTCTCTCGTCTCTCCGGCCAAATGATTGTAGTTTATGCGTCCTTGCGACAGTATTGTGCGTATGGGTTAACGGTTGTGGCCGAATTCTCCTGAATCAGTTCTCCTGCACCTCCTGTTTCCTGGTTTCGTCCCCCTTAATTCTAACGAGGAAAGGTTCAGCGGTGGTCACGCCGAATTGGCCCCATATATTTTTTTCTAAAAAGAGCATTTACAAAAAATAAATTTGCTTAAGAACATGTTGCAAATGGGCATTTTGACTCGCTAAGTCAGATTTTTTAACGTATAAAGCTCATGGTAATTAAACAAGCGCCATATTTAGTTGACCAGAAAATGAATTTTTAATTCTTTGGCACCCTGTAGCTCCTGCAATTTTCTTCCGATTTATAAAAAAAAGTGTTGTTTCTTAATTTGCCAAATATTTTCTAAAATATAATTTCTGGGTTTTTAAAATTTTAAAAATTTGTTTAAAAAACAAAAGTAGTTTTTTTGTTCACCTTTAATACGAATTTACAGTTTTTAACAAACAATGTTTTTGAAATTTAAAAAAACCTTTCAAAAATCTGACTTGATCCAAAATGCCAATTCGCATCATGTTCTTAAGCAAATCTAGTTTTTTTCACATGCTCTTTTCAGAAAAAATATATGAAGCGAATTCAGCGCGACCACCTCTGACCATTCTCTCGTAAGTTTCGTACCCACTTCTCAATGAACGTAGTTTTACAAGCTTAGAAAAATATTGCCAATTTTACCACGTACCTATTGTTTTTAACAGCAACAACTACTAATCCTCCCGTATTAGAGGACACTGTTTAAATACACAGTCGTGAAATCGGAAAGAAATGTACAGAGTAATACGAATACCAATGCCTCTAAATAGTAACCATGACTTAAACAACCTTACCAGTTTCCGACTGCCCCCATTTTCAAATTCTGTCGATACAAGTGTTCGGGCTCATTCGACCACACCAAGGTTGCAATTCGAACTTTGCAATATGCAAATGTTGCGTAATTCGAAGTGCAGAGTGGAGCGTTTCACCGTTTTGCGCGAATTTTATGCAAACCACATGATACATAAAGTTTCACAACTCAATGGTTACAACTTCGCAAATATTTTCAAATTGCATAATGTGACGTCAGAGTATGCATGAATTAATCAAATTGATTGGCAAATAGCTTTTTAAGCTAAATGACATGACATACACATGATGAAATGAAAAGATCGCATTTGCTTTTATTATTTTAATTTTTTCCAACTTTCCATCCTATAGCCAACAATATACCGAATTTACCCAAAATAGCACGTAAGTAAAATACATTATTTGACCACTCCATGCATATCAGCTATGCCGTGATATTGACACCCGTTTTGTTGCCAGTGCAGCGTAATCAGCAGCTGTTGTTGCAGTGTAAAAGCATGATTTTTGCTTGCTCTGTGGTCTAAGTACCTCCCTATTTTTGACAATACAGACTCGACAGCATCAGATTTTAATCTATATTTTTCATTAAAGCTAACCGGGTCGGTGATTTTGAAGTTAATATGGTGTCTTTATATTTTTGTTACCTCAAATCTGTCATCATCCTCGTCATCTCTCAAAAATGATAAATAATTCCTTTTAACTGTTTTTAGATACTGATTACAAAAAATAATTATGGATATATATGACCAAATTTTAAGACGCAATGCACTTACTACAAATTAATTTAAAATTAGCCACTCACTCCTGGCAGCTCACATTTGACATTAATTATTAAATGTGTATAGTATTATTGTGGTTATTATTATTATTAATGCTACATACTATAAATGCTACATACTTTACACTTATCACTTTGTGATGGCAATTTAGAGAAGATCTAAATAAAACCATATAACGACACCTGGTCAATATTTCACATGGGAACGAAATATTTTTTTCTAATGCCCCATACTTCTAATAGTAAGAACCCTCGGTTTTAGCGGAATACATGCACATCGTATTCCGTAATACCCAGCTAAACATGAAACTGTTTATATTTTGTAAAACAACGTATGGTTAAAATTTAAAAATTCTGCCTATAGAATATTTTTTGTTAGCCGTTTGGCATACACCTGAATGTTTTGAAATTTGAATTCCTGAAGAATCTTATTTACCTGGGTTTTGGCGATGCTATTTGGTTTGTCATGTTAATTTGTTTTATCCAGACGCCAAGCTAACTCCACTATGTCTAATAGCTCACAAAAAAGGGAAACAAATAGCTGTATTACTGTTTTGGAATTTTTGGGGAACGGTTGTTTAAAAAAGTTACAGGTAATTAAACTTTAATTACTAATTAGGAATGCATGTACATGCACTATACATATATTCCTCTATATCCTCTTGAGATCCATATTGGATGTATAATTGCCGGCGTTGCCACATTTTCTATGTTATTGCATGTTCGTGCTTTGGCGCGCTTCTACTTTGAAATACAATAACGGCAACGCCGAATCCAGTCAAAGCGATTTGTGGGCTGGTAGTTAAAGCTTTGGCCGGCTTCTTCAAATCCTACAGATGGCAATTTGTTTCTAATTTTTTCTACTGTCTTATTCAACTAAACTACATATTATTATAATAGATGGAAAGCTCTATCCAAACTCTATTGTTTAAGCTATACTTTTTATTATTTTGACACAATTTTGGTGCAGCATTGCACTGGATTGAACTATTCAATTTTAGACTTTAATTAAACGCATGTAACTTGTAAAAATTCTCAATAAAATGTTAAGCTTGATAAATGCAATAAATGATGGACTACGGCTGTTTTAAACTACCTGCGAAGTAATTTTTGGCTTCGCAATATTTATTGCAAAGTGGCGCGAGTATGCATACGCATTACGAATTTTGGAGTTTGGTGAAACGAAAAGTGCAAAGTCAGAATGGATAGTTCCAACTTCGCAGTATGCGTAGGCAGCTTTCGGTTTGCACTTTTCAAGTTTTGGTGGAACAGAAATTTTCCATTTGCAAATGCAGTGTGAATTGCAAAGTGCGAAGTAGTCGGTGGAATATGGCCCCAGGACCGGATAATGCGGCCAGCGCAGGCAATCCTGCTGCTTGAATTTTCAAACAACATGTAAATGGAACATTTTGCACTTTTCAAAAATATGTAAAAAGAATATTTTGAATTTTCAAAAACATGTTATTAGAACATTTTCCGCTTTTCTCGAAACATGTAAATAGAAAATTTTGCACTTTTTAGAATCAAGTAAAAAGTACATTTTTCACTGTTCTAAAACATGCAAATACAACATTTTGCTTTACCAAAGAAAACCATCAATAAAATCAAAATTGTGGTTTTTGTATGAAAACAAATTGCTGCCTAAAAACAATTCCTTCGTCCGGCCCTGTCAAGTGTTAAAGTCAATAGTGGTTTCTGTTACAATATTTGTAAAATGTGTAAGCATGAACCACTGATTTTATTTCTCCGTTTCAACTTCTCGGATGGAGCAGGAGAAGCAATGTAGGAGAAAGGGAATGGATGTACTTACATGCGTCTGAGCGTGGAGGAAAGAAGGGGAATATGGAATGAGAGGACGGTGGGTGTGTATGGTGAAAGGAGAGAGAGGAGAAAGGGAGAAATAATTATAGAACAATTGAGGATAATGTCATCACAGCGTGTCCTAAACTAGTTGAAAATGTTGTATTGTGCATTCTCTAGCTTTTGGAATTTGCAAATGTTTCTCCTGCTGATTTATCCATAGGAGCTGTCCTCATAAATCCTAGTCATTCAGTTGGATTAATTTTAGAGAAGAGAATTTCTGGCGGGTGTGCGATAAAATTAAATATAAGTTTATTTTCAAATGATCCGTTGACTTTCTATGAAATTACATAATTAATCAAATCCTCCAATCTCCACTACTATACGCCCCAAACTATATAATATATTCTCATACAATTTCAACTACTCCACAAACCCAGAGTCCGGAGTCCGCGGAGGAGTGAGTAGTATTCAGGCGGAACACAACTAGAAAACCAGATGCACCACCTTCTATTTATTCCATCTCCGATTCCGATTCCTACTGATACTCTGAGCATGTATCACTATAATATCCAAAATCCAAATACTTGCTTCATAGTCTTTTAATCTAATTACAATTTACCTTTTGCGAGTATTTCATTCCTTTCCTTTCCTTTGCTTTCTCCATCAGAGGCTCCCCCACGTGTTCACCGCTACCGCTATCTCCATTCAAACATCAAATTATTCTACACAATGAGCTGTACTTTCCAATCCCAATCAAAGGGATCTTAAATAGTTAGCGGCATTCTAACCAAAACCAAGCAAGGTGCATACAAAGAGCGGAGATGTGGGTGACTCCATATACATCTTCCATTGTATCTCCATTTGATTGTTTTTATCACTGACGCACATTCATCCATGTTTTCTCAAATAAATCCACCCATCCATTTTATGTCTCATCCATTCGCCATTCCAGACAGTCCATATTTTACTCCATGTATGAAGCTTCTCTAACACGTCGATTTTCAAATTGTGTGCGATGCCATTTAGCCATTTAGGGAATTTTAAGGGGAGAGGAAATTAAAGTGAAAAGCATAGGAAATATGATGAGAGAACGGAAATGAGTTGGCTCCCCATTAAAGTCTCATCTCTCCTCTGTTAATATTCTATTTAGCCTTCCAACGACGACGGCACAGTACACAGCTCTCAAAGAAGTCAAAACAGAAACAGAGATAAAGATACGAAAGGAGAAAGTAGATCATCTATGTATCTTCGAGTCTATGTGGTTCCCTATGCATATATCTTGAGTACATGGGATGAAATCATAAACAATTAGCTGGCGGTCTGGTTTCTGGTTTATGGTTGAAATGATAACTGGAGGGCGGGTTAGGTGAGTTTTAGTTGGATGCAGATTTGATCTGATTAGGATGAAGGTGATTGAAAGCCAGGATTTTCCCCATGGCTATAGTGCTGCAGAGGTGTCACTGAATTTTTTATTGTGTTGTCCACGGAAATTTGGCATTCTATATGAAAGATGCCTTGTGTGGTTCTACTCGTATAAGAGCAGTATATGGTTATTCCAAATTATTTAAAGTCATTTGAGTGCTATACGTCCATTAATTTCCCTCTCGCGTTCATCATGGGACGGAAAGTTGTGCCAGTGCCACTGAGCAACCCTCCATCTATATCAAAATCAAACAGCTACAAACTGTGTCTCCTGTACTCACTAAAGTCATCTATTTCTCATGTGTCTCCAATATGTCTTTACACTTTACGGGGGGATCACTAGATGAACGGCTCAACTAGAAAATCATAACTCTGAATTCCAGGGGCAAAATCGGCTATTTACAATAAAAATCTTGAGGCCAGAGGCCAAAAACCAGTTAATTGGCTAAAACTTCAAACAGAACAAAGATATGTTTCACCTTCCACTGCGGCTCAACACATGTAAAGACCAAAAAAAAATTACCATAATTACAAATTACAACGTATGTTCAAATGAATATATGTCATACATACGTATGGGGAACTGCTGATCTAATAATGATATAACATATCGTCTGTGAAGAACCAAAATGACCCATATCCAATTTAAGATACAATCAAAATGAGCTATGTCCTAAAAACAAATTGAGAAACTTGCGTAAAATGTTAATTACGAGTTTTTGAAAAGTGTAAAATGTTCTATTTACATGTTTTTAAAAGGTGTAAAATGTTTTATTTACATGTTTTTGAAAAGTGTAAAATGTTTTATTTACATGTTTTTGAAAAGTGTAAAATGTTCTATTTACATGTTTTTTTAAATTGCAAAATATTCTATTTGCACGGTATCAATACATGTTTAAATTATTATTATTATTATTATTTTGGGTTTTTATTCATTCAGTTGTTCATATTCAATTATGCATACACAGTTTAGTCACAGAGGCTGTTTAAACTAGACCGAAAATAGTATAAGTAATTTAGTGTACAGCATTTACCAAATAACAATTTTGACTATTTAAACAATTACGTAGATGCAACTATTATTATATCACACAATTTATAAAGGAAAAATAGGAAGAAGTTCACGCGACATTACAAGCGCAGTGGTAAAAGAGTAACAAATTATAGAATCATTAAATATGTTTGTAGATAGTGGATATTGTTTTTAGCTACAAATGGAGATGGGTCATTTTGGTTCTTCACAGACGATATATGATATAACATATGAATGTTGGAGTGTACTGTAATAATTATTGTTATTGGGGAAACACTTTCCACATGAACATTATTTCTTCGAGCTGGAAATACCGTGATGAAATAAATTTTCCACTGGGAGACTGGGAGACTGGCTATGCCAGTTAAAAAAAATACTTGTGAATCCTTTTACATACATAATTTTTTGGGAGAAGTAAAATCGATAATTGTTTGAAATGCGAGTAAAACATAGAGGATAGTTAGCTTAGAGATGTTTTTATAAGGCGAGGGAAATTCCAAGTCCAATTGCTCACCATTTGTCTTCTTTAAGGGAAAGCTCCGCGACGTAAGTCCCAAGTTTTTGGGAGAGAGACGCGGAAGTTGGCAAATAAATTGCTCTGTAACTCAGCCGCCGAAGAGAGGAGGGAAAGAAGGGACAGAGACGAGATAACTTATTGAACGTGAAAAATAGTTACTCTGTACTTAGCCTGAGCTGTGAGAGTCCCATGGAAAGGCAGGCTACACAGGCTTAGAGGGAAACACTTATTTTTAGTCACATGGAGACAATAAGACAAGCCCACACCTTCCTCCCCAGGATCAACTCACTCACTCACTCAATCTACAGGTATATGTAATTGCATCCATATCCATTTCCAGAGCTCAACAACAAACAAGTCTCCGTCTCCGCTCCCCCTTTTTTTTTCCTTTCTTTCAGATTCCACGGAGACTTTTATCGGGAATCTAGAGCATAATATTATGTACCTACCTACCTACTTTGGGGCTTCCAATTTTTAATGCAAATCACTATATGCATAGAATATTTTTCGACGGTGCGGTGGTTTGGTTTGGCTCCTCGAGCCAAGAATCGTATTGATCCAATCGAATTGACTAACGATAGGTTTCTATAGTCTACTCGTCATCCTCAATACTAACTTATGCTCGTGCCGCTCGTAAATATTCCAATTTATTTACGATCCAACATCCATCGCATCGAACATCTCCTGTCCCCGTTGTAACTCCCAAAATATTCTCAACTTTATATGCCCAACAATCCTGAATAATTACTCTACAACTCCACAATTAACTACACATGGAATGTGCATATATACACGCGCACCAGTACCAGCCTATAAGTACCAGCCATATATCGCCTGTGAAGTTCCAAAATGACCCATATCCAATTTAAGCTACAATCAAAATGAGCTATGTCGTATAAACAAAATGAGAAAAATGCGTCAAACGTTAATTAGAAGTTTTTGAAAAAAGTGAAATGTTCTATTTTCATGTTTTCGAAAAGGTGCAAAATGTTCTATTTACATGTTTTTAAAAAGTGTAAAATGTTCCATTTACATGTTTTAGAAAAGTGCTCAATATTATATGTAAATGCTTTCAAGACATGTTTCTATATTATTGTAGATAATGGATATTGTTTTTAGATAAAAATGGATATGGGTCATTTTGGTTCTTCACAGACGATATTAGATCCCTGAGCATAACTAAAGTGATGGGAGCAAAATGCATGGACACACCTAAAAGTGCCAACTTAAGCCCGCGATTTCCAATTCCAATCTTTGGAAATTGGACGGGATTAGAATATATATGTACATTATAATCTGTATAGCTACGAGAAGGGAAACAGAAATGACTCGTAAATCCAAAACCGGTGCCGGTCCTGATTCCTTTTCTTCGTTTGCTATTTCTCGATCTGCACAAACGCAGGATTACACAAAAATCGTTCATATTGTTTGAGTCACTGGATGTATACGGGAAAAGTTGTGGGTGTAGGTATACGTACAGGATGGTAGGTATGATTATTTTGGAAAGCCCAAATGTCTGAATGTCTGGCCTGTATACATGTAATATTCAGCCCCATAACTGAGCCTCACTGCATAATTATAAGCATTTAGCGTATGCATGAGGCTCTGGCGTAAAGAAAGACGTGCGCTCTTGAATTCCTTTGAACAAGCAAGGCTATTATCTATCAAGTATTAATAGCCATATTGTAGATAACGTAGTTGGGAGCGGGATTGGGGAGCTTGCAGTAATTACGTCCCGAAATTTTGACACCCTCTCCTCCTCCAGGCCCAGGTCCAGAGGACATGAGGGATGGTATGTAAAAGGAAATGGCGCCAGACAGCCCCCTTCCAGGGCCGGATAATGTGGCGAGCGCAGGCAGCCCCCGCTGCCTGAATTTTCTCAAAACGTGTAAATGGAACATTTTGCACTTTTCAAAAATATGTAAAAAGAATATTGAGACTTTTCAA
>JAQFZE010004122.1:0-11651 GCA_034695245.1 Dicyrtomina saundersi
TTTGTTTTTATGACATAGCTCATTTTGATTGTAGCTTAAATTGGAAATGGGTCATTTTAGTTCTTCACAGACGATATATCTACCCACACAATATGAATGCCATTTAAGCTGTACAATTATTAGAACTACACCGTACCGTACAGTACAGTACACAACACAGTATTTCAGTATTTTATCCGAACGCTTTTCTTACGTATACCTACAAACGCACCTATCTACAACATTGTTAAAATAGGGAATGGGTATATAGCTACGTATATCTTTAATCTAATCTTCTACAAGAGTATTCCTACACACTATACATTCACTCCATTACAACGATGCCGATGAACACATATTATACCTTTCACTAATATACTCCCACCGAACGACCGAACCTCATGATATACTATATAGGAAATAAAATATTATGATATAATACAAAGTAAACAAAATATCTCTCATAATATATTTTGTGACTTTTGTGCTAATTGTACGGAAGAGCCCCATTACTTACAAACTAAATGACTTGAATGACGACGTATGTTTTATTAATAGGTACACAACCTCTCCCGCCCTATACATATAGCTCTGCTCAAAATTCTGAAATCATCCAAAAGTGTACGTCGTCCCGAGACTCCGTGAGGAGCTCCGTGAAAATGGAGAAGGCGACACGACGCTTTTTGGGAGACTTTCTAATTGCTAGAGTAGTGGTGTGAGGGACAGGGAGATGGACGAGGGACTACACATTCATTCGCTTTCGTATCAGTATCTCCTCCACTATACATATACCTTCTGTTTTACAATGAAATTGAAACCCAAGAAAAGTCTATATAAAACTAGTAAGTCTTCACAATAGAGTTTATAGTTTCTAAAAGGAAGGAGCTGCAGAATGTATGTAGAAGTATAGGAGTTAGGCATCTAATAATAATGAAACTAATAATAGTGGAAGTGTGCGGAGTCGGAGTCACTTGTATGAATGCACGTATGTACGCCTACTAGTCATATACCTATATACATGTAGTATGAAATATTCACCGTAGACACTGATACATGTTCACGAGACAAATTTGAATTTGAGAATTTGAATAGCTAATTAAATGAAAAGGAAAACTGGAGAAGAAGACGAAGGCGAAGGCGAAGGAGCGGGACAGGAACTCTAGAGACTTAAAATAATATTATACGATTAGACCCGTGTCGTGTATCGTGTAGCGACAGAGTAGGCGACGAGCTCCTACGTCGTACATATAGCCAAATATATTTGCGTATATATAGTATAGTGTAGAAATATAGTATTTGATGCGGACGCCAGAGTATTTATTAATATTCATATTTAAACTTTTAGTATATTATGTGTTAACAGGATTTCTGTGCTCACTGAGGAAACACAAAGCAATAATTGAATAATTAGTTCTACACTCGGAAACGATGAACGATGAAATGTAGAGAGGGACTGTATGAATGAAGGGAACATGGTTTTAGCACTATATGTATATAGAAATACTAATAGGGATAGGATAGACGTACACTACTGGATAGAGCAGGTAGCGTATACTGTAATAGCAACAGCAACGTAAATTGAGTCAAAATAACATTGTGACAAAAAATTGGTTGAGAGAAAAATATTGAGTTAGTTACAGTTTTATGACTATGGAAAGTCTCATAGGAATTTATTTAATTACTCTTCTAGTTTCTACAAGGATTTTACATATTATTGCATAGGAGCTCAGAGCAGAGCCAAAAACGATCCAAAAACGAAATAAAAGACATTTCCTGGACTCTGGACAATGTATATGGTAGTCTAAAATCATTAATTATACAATTAACCGTATAATTAAAGCTTTATTTAAATTTAAACAACTCCATATATATTCACAAGGACAAGGAACAATTAACTTCCCGCTCGAATGATGTACGTAGGTTACTACACTGGAGCAAATAGAACCTACACACAGTATACAAGTCAAATACAAATTACCAATTTGTATGTACCTACCTACAATGACAATGATAGACCTTTTAATTTCATATATTCATTATTTACAAACGAAAACAAGAGAGGATACTTTCCAAAAACTTTAAAGACATGACTTATTGTACACAAAATGGAAAATAAATATACCTACATATACATAGTACTGAGATAGTAACTGTAATTACACCAAACTACCAAAAACTGTTTATTTACTAATAATGTTAATATCGATATATAGAACACAGGGATGAAATATGTTACTTGTTTAAAATTTTTTAATTCTAAAATTAAAATTAAAATTCATAATCATATTTATTAAATAAGGTGCAGATGTTTATAATAATTACCTCTACCCATGTATATAATAATGATAGCGAGATGAATATGTAAATTAATTATTACTAACAAGACTACAACACATGTGTAGTACTATAATACAAAAGAGACAGAGATACATATTATTATGGATACGGATATTGTGTAAAATAAAATGTAGATCCGTATGGATATGGATATATCAATATATATATATACCTTATAGTATCCTAATAGAGTAAAAATAAATAGGCTTGATATTTAAACTTGCTACGCACTACGTACTATATTATTATAAGCGTCTCAAGATTCCAACTTCCAACAGAATTTTATTGTATTTGTGTATATTTGTACAAGTTACCAGAAAAAAAAAGAAAAACAAGTAATAAAAATTCATTCCTCACAAAATTAAAATCATGGGATGCTGTACCGTTGTACGGGGCGGGGGAGAAGTATTTTGTATTTAGTGTTATACCAACACCAACACCAACACATAGGACACGGGACCAAGAACCATTCTACTCCGTTTTTTTCATAATCCCCCTCCCTCCCCCTTAAACAAAAATGATTTGATTTTAGTCTCGGCTTTTTTTTATAAGTACTTATTCGAAAACTGTGGAGAGGAGAAAAGGCTCCTCTCCTTCCACCCAGCAAGTCAGGCCGCTGAAGCTGAATCACTTTTAATTCTATAGTTTTATTTTCCATGGAAATGGAGTTTGGATGTTATGTTCCAGTAGTTCTCGGAGTCGGTTGTCGTTGTCGGTTGTATGAAATGGTGGTAAGGAAAAGTTAATATCTGTCTTTTCGTCCCTTGTGTTTCCGTTACAACTTCGTCTTCCAGTTCCAGTTCCAGTTCCAGATCCAGATCCAGAGCTCCACGTACGTCTACTACAGAGTCACAGTCACAGTACGAGTCTTCACATGTATACTTGTCCCTTTACTTTTGATTCTGATTTCCCTACTATATTGCACGCCTTCTCTTTTCCCTGGTGTACGGACATTTGCTACCCAAACACAAAATAGTAATTTACTAAATATATCCGTACAAAGGCTACTCTCATAAGCTTACTTGCAACTATTTAATTATTCAGGAGGCCAGGACGATGAAGCGCCTGCATGCAATTATAACTTTGGAGTAGGAAATGTCCTAGGTTTGGCAGTGGGTAGGAAATGTCCGGGTAGAAAATGTCCGGGTGGAAAATGTCCGGATAGCAAATGTCCTACAACCAATGTCCCTACCTAGGAACTACCATGGCTTGACAAAAGACGATCTGGCATGGGATGGTGGAGGCCTCAAAAACGTGTAAGTCCTACGCATACTGTACAAAAGAACATGGGAAAGGCTTCGGTTTGGGTTTTCCTCCCTGATTTTGTCATCTTGTGAAATATTAAAGTTTTTATTACAGGCCCAAGTAAGATACAATCCAAATGAAGTAGTAATTTTCTGTATAACTATATAACCTCCTGGAGGAAACGTTTTATAGATGGACATAAAAAACCGAGGGAACTGCATGGGGACTCCTCCTCGTCTCTATCATACATTTTGAAGGAGACCATTTTCAAATTTCATGTACCAAATATTTTAATCATATCTATATGCATGATCTATATGCATGGAATATTAAATGTACTCAAACCCATTTGCCCATTCCATAGACTTGCCAATTTCAAACTCGAACCAAACTTAAATAAATATAAATAGGTACCTACCTACCTACCATCCCAGCTCAGCCCAACCTACGTACATCAAGGACCGAGGCCGAGAGCGAACTATGTATAGGTACAGAATATATCGGTGGGTCCTCCGTAGGTAGTTTTCGCTCTCGTCTCTGTCTCCAGTCTGTGGTACACTTAACCCCCAGATTTCCCAATTGCTTTTCTCCTCTCTTATATATACCTATATAGTTTACTTTTTTGCACAAATTCCCTCCATCCATCCATGGAGGCGGTGCAATTATCATAGGGCGAGAGCCGAAACTAAAACTTTCCCAGCCTTTAGTGGAGTAGATGTAAAAGTTAAATTCAAACTAAATTCCCATTTTACTATGTATGTAGTACTTCCCTATTTTATTCCATGAGGTCATTTTATTTATTGATCCTCATCCTTTCCTCCGCAGCCCTTATGTATTTTCCCCATCCTCACATTCTTCACGATTTTCGTTCGAGCCTCATTCAACTTTCTCTTCTATCCTATTTTCTATAACTTTAATTGGACTTTACTTAAGTTTTACGTACTTGAGCTATACTGGCGGACTGAGAGCGTAGATCGGAGCTGCCGTATATGTAGTAGTCTGGTCCTGGTCTGGTGAGAATATGGCGCTGGGACTGGGACTGGGATCCTATAGGCGACTGCCTCCTGTAAAATTTAAAACTCCCGTTAATTTTGTATTCCTATAATAAGAGACTCCTTCCTAATTGTCGTCGCTGTAAAATGTGAATTGAACGGGAAGCGTCCATCCATGGATGGAAACGGAGATTTGACTCGATGGTGTCGGTGTCCAGTCCGCACTATGCCTGCACGCCTGCGACTCCTACAATTCTAAGATTAGGATTTAATTTTTTTTTGAGATCTCATTTGTAATGTGATTAAATCTGGAGTGAGAGAGAAGAGCAGGGAGCACATGACAGTAGACGGCATATATGGGTATGGGTATGGGGTGTGTGTGTGTGTGTAGGAGAAGTTGAAGCTCTACAAGGGCCACATACATTATGATTCAGCCCAGCCACAGTAAATAGAAAATAATGGTTCCTAATTTAACATTGTGACATTTCTTGAGTCTGGATCTCTGCTCTATTATCTAGGAACTTAACGTGTAAGTGCGTTCGAGTCTTTGAGTTCAGTTTGAGCTTGGGACTATGAGGACTTCTCGGGAAGAGTGAGCAAGAATTAAATGCGGAATGTTCCCATTTCACTTTGTTCGGTGGGAGAGATGTGCGTGTAAAAGATGTGGACACAGATAGAGTCATTTATTATGCAGCCTGAGCTTAGCACTCTGCTGCGTAACCAATTTAAGAGCTTGATTGTATCGTTCCTCTCTCTCTCTACTATGTATGTAAGTAGTTTTGAGTTTTGAGGACGGAGCTGTATGTGTGCCCTTACGCACATTTCTCACAGATGTTTAGAATAGGCATAATTACATTTATACTAATGTGCATAATCGTTGAAGATGCAAGAGTCTCCAGGCTCCATTTCCAAAAAATGCAAAATATTATATCTACAGATCCGTTTTGGGGTGAATAGTATTAATTGAATTCATGTTTTTAAAAAGTTCTAAAAGTTCTAAAAGCATGTTTTTAAAATTTGAAAATGTTCTAAACGCGTGTTTTTTTAAAGTTGAAAATGTTTTAAATGCGTATTTTTAAACATTTAAAAATGTTCTAAACGCGTGTTTTTTTAAAATTTTAAATGTTCTAAACACGTGTTTTTTTAAATTTTTAAATGTTCTAAACGCGTGTTTTCTAAAATTTGAAAATGTTCTAAACGCGTGTTTTTTAAAAGTTGAAAATGTTCTAAACGCATTTTTTTAAAGTTGAAAATGTTCTAAACGCGTTTTTTTAAAGTTGAAAATTTTCTAAACTCGTGTTTTTGAAAAGTTGAAAATTTTCTATATGTTTGTTTTTAAAAAGTTGAAAATATCCCAAAAGCGTAGTTTTGAACGTCAAAATTGTCTTAAATAGATACAAACGAATTTGAATACAAAAAACACTTTCCACACTTCAGCCAACATAGTTTTTCGCATACTATAGGTACATTCTAATAATAAAATACGTTGGAATATTTAATTAATTTAAATAACAGGCAAACATTCTACATGCTAATTTAATGCTCCTTGGAATTTAGAGACTCTATTAGCATATATTTTAAAAATAACTTGGATCAGATATTACATCTTCAACTACTCCAAAATCTAAAATTGTACCATGATATGATTATAAAATAATTGTCGCATATATGCTGCGGATGAGTGGAGTTTGAACGGCAACTTTTAATTTTGTTTATGTTTTTGTTTTTTAAAGCTGTACTTACTCGTAGTACGGGGCTAAACTAAAAAACATCGGTTTGAATAAAAAAAAATCTTGAGGCTTTGCTGCTTGAAAATAGAATTTGGAATAAATAGAAAAATTAAAACCACAACTACAAAAGTGGATTTCTTCTTGCATTTTACACTTTGCATGCTTATGGAGGACCGGTACCGGCACCCGGCACCGGTCCCGGTACCGGTATCTGTTATACTTAAAGTAAAGCTTGAGTCATGATGCCATGACTCATCCCGGAGATTACACACCGTTTAGAGTCGGATTGGAGTTGAAAGTTGTAATCTTTTAATTTGTGCTGGTCTCGTGAAAAAGTCATTTATTAAATTATTTCTCGTCTTATATTCATCATTCGTGTATCTTGTAATCAGTCCCATGATATACAAAAGGAAAAGGCACATCTTGATCTCACTCAGTTTTTCTTTTTAATTTTCCAAGATTCCAAAACTTTGTTTTTTCTTGTTTGTTTGTTTCCTTCCTTGTTTGTTTGTTTTCCTTTCACTCTCCGCTCTGTATTTTCTTAAGAGAATCTGTTTCAATTATTTGCAAGGACTGCGGGTTTCTGTAATTCTTGAGCGAGAGAGAGATGCATAGGAAAGAGGATTATTACTCCGTCCGCAGCTCATGGCTCCAATGTAGCCCATTGTAGATCCACATCTACGAATCTACAATATATCATCTTCATCCTCGCAATGTAAAGCTAAAAGCTAACACTACTATTACATTACAACAAGCTTATCCTTTCCCTGGTCCTGGTCCTGGTCCTGGTCCTGAACTCGACAACCTGGATGAGGGAAACATGGTTATCCCCTCCAGTCTCCAGTATTACGGTATCCGCAGTGCACTACGTGCGGAAAAACTTGTTTACATATTACGTGTACAACGACAAGGCACACAAATGGAAACGTTTCCACTTCCACTCCGTTCCGTACACACTTTACCGTAACCGTAAGCATAGCAATCAGAAACAATTTAAAAGATACACTGCACCCACCATCTCCTACATCCATCTCCATCTCTCCGACGCGACGACACGACTTACATAAGCATAGGGAACGCTCGCCAAGACGAAGACGCTCTCTCAAGACAAAAGAATACGATGCCATATTTTTTTTAAACAAAAATTTCGAGGGTTCGACATCCAGAACCAGATATTCGACAGCAGGAGCCAAATCCGATACTATCACACACAGCCCGATAACCCAAAACTAAAACGATTGCCAACTATAAATTGAACACAGTATATATTATAGTATATATAACAAAACCAATATACGGAAGGAAATAGAGCACGAAGTCTCAGAAAACTTGACTCGGTCTTTTTTTTATAACTATAATAATCACAGGGAGGGAAATTGACTCAAAAACTATATAATCTTGAGGATGCGGTGCGGTGTGGCGAGTCGGAGTCGGAGTGAGTGAAGATTCAGTGTCAAGGGTTCAGTTTCCAAATCGGACTGGACTTGGACTTGGAAATCGGTTTTATGGTAACTCAATCAAGACGCTTTATAGAATATCTTGCTACATCATCCCTTTCAATTGATTTGATCATGAATGAGCTCCCGTTTAAGTATGTAGTAGTCCATCTTCCACCTCCGTCCTCACTGCCTTACTGTTAGGCACTTCCATAGTACGATACGAAGTACGAACTACGAACACACTTTTTCACGATAGACTTCCAGGATATTTTCATATTCTCATTGGCTTGGCTAAAAGGGTTCATCGTCTCGTGGGTAACTACATACATAGTACACAGTATATAGTTACAGTTATAGTATAGCCTTCCATACTCCATGCCCATATTATAAAACATGTCAACTCCGCATATTTTGTAATTCGCTTTTCCGCTTCCTCCCAATATATTATAGGTAGCTACTATAGGAAATTGGGATGGGAAGGAAAATTGGCAATGTCCAGGAAAATAATTGAGAGCTCGCATTATATGGCATCAATTTATTAGAGAAGCCCGTCTCAAGATACATCAAATGCATTTTCTCAAGTAACTCACTTTTTTTCAGGCTTTCCTGTTCCCACGCTCCATTACACACGTAGGTAACTATGTTTAAAAAATGTTATGTGTCACGAGCGGGGAAAAAATACTGCCAGTAAATAATACAATTAAAAACCTATATTATAAAAAAGAAACTTAACTGCTAAAATATAAGGACCTACCTATACCTCCTATGCCTATGCCTCCTATTTTTAGAAGCTGCACTAAGGGGACTCTGAATTAGTAATTAAAGTATTATCTACTTTTAGAACTGACGCTAGTTCACCAAGGCAAATATGAACGAACGACACTCTGTGGTGTATGTATTTTATTTTAATGGCTCTTCATGAATTTGGAATTATACTGCATGTCCCTGGTTATGATATGTATGTATAGGCAGTGCATATAGAGAAACCCTTAATTTAAGATTTTAGACTGACATAATATTCTCCACAAACTCCTGATTCTGTCACGCATATACGTACATTACTACTGGAACTGGACAAGACTGACGAGCTGAAAAAAAAATGGGTACATACGAGATTGGTTGGTTGCCGTTGCCGTTGGTACTAAAGAGAGGGCCGTGGGACTGGGACGACAAAAATAATTTGTTTCCTCTGATTTTGTCATGTATTGAAATATTAAAGTTTTTATTAAGGGGCACAAGTAAAAGAAAGTAATCTAAAAATGAAGCAATAATTCATTTATAAACGCCGCAGGAGCAAGAAGTTAGTCTTGTAGGAAATAAAAATTCCAGGAAACGATTACTATTTTTCCCAAGCAGGAGGAGAACTCCAGACTGCAGTGCCAGCAAAAGTGGAAGTAAGTCGAATTCGATTTCGATTTCGAATTCGAATTTGAAAAAGAGTCGAACATTATCATTATTATTATTTTGAATGAAATGTCTGAGTCAAAGTTATATTACCTACACATAACATGTATATAATGTGTGTCATCATGCATCATGGTATCATATGTAGCGGAGTATTAAACGTCCCCGTATTTCCCCGTTCCCCCGTTCGCTAGTATATATAAGTAGATCGTCCCTCATGTATTTTCTGGAGAAGTTATTTACTCATTGTTAAAGCCATATACTCTTTTAAGTTATGACAACGATACGGTGGTTGTGGCTGTGAGTAAGTAAATCCATGAGGTTACAACTTGAACTCGTTCCGCATTCGTTACTCCAATATCAGTATCTTCTGTAAACTATGGAGATATCTACTTCTTCTTCTTCTTCCTTGACAGGACAAGTCCAGTCACTATGCATATAAAGAAGTGTACCCCCCCCCCCTGCTCTTTAATAGTACAAATATCTGTAGGTAGCTTACACACATAAGTAGAGAGATGCTCCTCTCGTCCGCGCGCGTCCTCATACTTTGTTATTCGGATTTGACTCAGGATAGTTGTGGAGACTGGAGATATCAGTAGACGAGAGACACCCATTTCTATTTGGAATTGAGATACTAATGTACGTGGTCTCGTTTGAGTTGTCAAGTAACTTCCTCCCACTGCACTTACTTTACTTGTTCCTTCTCTAACTATAAATTATATGGATGTAAGAAAAAAAAAGGATGGAATGAAAATGCGTATCCAATTCTCATTCCAATTCCTCGTATTTCTACTATTTTTCCCTTATTTGAATTTTTATAGGAGCGAGCGAGCGGAGAGAGAGAGAACAGAGACAAGGAGAGATTTCTTATTTCTTTACGCACGATGGCAAAAAGGAATAGGGACACGAGAGCGAAATTACGACTTACAACGACTATGGGGATATGTAATAATGCTCTCCCATACACCCATGTAACCAGAACCAGCCACGTCTTAAAGGTCTCAATACCTAAATCATCTATAATGGGCGTTTTAAGTTCAATGTTCAGTCCAAAATTTGTTTCCTTCTTCGGCTTCGGTACAATATCATTATTACACCACAGTAAATGTAGGAGTGACACAGAGTCATCATCAGCTTATGGCTCCGCAACCCTATGACTATAATGTTATGACAAAGACGACGCTGCACTGACTCCACAAAATGGATGTCTAACAGAAGAAAAAAAGTATATTTTTCTAACACAATTTTAAAACCTCTCGTTATAACAGTCACAATACTATTATAGGTACGTACGTACATGGAGACTGTTACGTATTTTTCGTTGTATTAAATGTTCCCAAAATGATATCATAAATTATACGACTTTTATTTTCCAAAACCCCTGTATAGGAGCTACAGTAGGAGTAGGAGGCACAACTTGTAAATAAATAGTAATAGAATATTCTGTTTTGCTCACATACAAATTCAATCTTGCCTCCCAACACATAAAGTAGTAGAAATTAATTTAAATTGTGGCAGGGAGATTGAATTACGGCTGAATGCTGATGTAGAGATACCAGATATAAACAACAAAACAACGCATTAGGGAACAATCTTGCCACAAGCCATTTCATTTTATATTTGGTGTTGGCCTGAGCATTATGCATTGACTGTAAATTCAACTAGATAATATAGAAAATCTATGATGTGGTGGTCATGGTCCATAAATCGCGATGGTGACCCAAGGTAGTTTGACTGATTACAAGGTCAGAATCCCTTGGGAAAAGACATAATATATTGAGACTTACAAAACAACAGGTGCCCGTCGATTCCGAGATGAGTACGAAAGCTTTAGAAGGTACACTTTACAAGTCTCCCTCATATTATCATCCTTTTGAAAGTTGTGTACGCACACGGACTGAATCGGGATTTTTATTAGTTTACCGGAAAATGTTTCACATCCGATGTTGCTTCGCTCCTCTAACTTTAGTAAGTTGACTTTTAATTTTGAAGTAGAAAACTGATGGTTCCCTCGAAGCTCGTGTGATGGCACTGCACAGTTGACAGTTAATTCCCCATTCTTGAGATTACTTTTAGAACAGTACTATTCGCTCCTTCACTGTCAAAAAACTGTCATTTTCTTTCAGTATTAAGGGGAGAGCCACATATTACGTAAGGAATATTTTTGAAATTGTGGGACCGACCCCCCCCCCCCCCACTTTTTTACATTACCTTAACCATTGCGTAAATGATTATCTTTAACATAGCATATCACCATTTTGAAATATGTATACCACGACCCACCGCGGTAACGGGTCATAAATAAATGGTGTAATCGAAATATCCCCATTTTTAAGACCCTATGACCCCCTGTTATAAGCTTAATGACCATTGCGTTAATGGCAATCTTTAACATGGGATGTCCTCAATATCCAAGGAGCCCCCTACCCGTGATATAACTTATGGACATCCCTAATCGCAGCCAGAAGAATTCAGAATCAGAATGATTAAGGCGTGGTCCATATATCTCGTATACAAAATAGGGG
>JAQFZE010004123.1:0-11650 GCA_034695245.1 Dicyrtomina saundersi
AGATGTACATTTTCTTTGAGACAACAAAACAATTCCATATTTTTTGAAACTAGACAGATTAAATGTCAACGAAAATTAAACAAATAAAGAACAGAAAACAAAACAAGTAATAAAAGAAAAAGTTCAAGTTTCTCATTTAAAATTTACGTTGAAGCGTTGAATTGCTTACGCTTATCGTTTCACACAAATTGTGTATGTGATTTCTTCCTCTCATAATTAATTCTTTGCTAGTACTGCAATCAATTTCGACATCGTTTACTTATACAATCTGACATGTAAGTGCAAACGAAAACCAATCAAGAATAAATTTTAACAACGCAAAAGTCTGAATTTAATAGTTTGAAGTATATTTGTTGAAACAATACTGAAATTCACATTTTAGACTTTCAGAAAAATAGATATGTCTACTATTGTCTCCTATAATAAACTAAAAGTAGATCATTTTAGAATTTCAATGACAAAACTGCATTGATATTTACAATGTTAAAAGCAGTTGATATTTAATTGTGTATTGCCGTTGGCAGAGTAAGTTTGTAATTTGTTAATTCATCTAGTTTAGTACAACATCAATGTTTTAAAAAATTCTTTCAAAAAATGAAATAACCGTATTATCGTTATACGCATACCTTTATATTCTGTAGTAGTTCACCTCGTTTACTAATCGATCAAAGACCTTTCAGACCTACATATCGCCGGTGAAGAAGCATTTTTGCCTAAGTCCAGTCCAGAACTAAAAGCATTATTGCCCAAGTCCATTCGTTTCTTAAAAGCACTTTTGCCCAAGTCCACCGAACTGTGCAGGTTTGGACAGGATTTGCATAGACTTGGGCAAAAGTGCTTTTAAGAAACGAATGGACTTGGGCAATAATGCTTTTAATTCTGGACTGGACTTAGGCAAAAATGCTTTTTCACCAGCGATATGTAATATGAATACGGCAGACCCGCACACATGAATTTAATCTTATGTATTATTTATGTTGCAGTTTGCAGTTTATAAAAATTATTGTATTCTTTGTTAAAACATTTTCTAACGTGATTAATTAGCTTTAATTAGCCTAAACTAAAACAACATATCTAGCTCTGGGTTTGTGAAATACAATTCCATTATGTTACTTGTAAAGACATTAATATACTTTTGCAACATATTATTTATTTCTGTCGTTCTTATTTAACTATAAGTAAATAGGAGCAATACACCACGGTTTTATTTCTTAAAATTATTAACTAGTTATTTTAGTTAATGCGGCTCTATGTACTTTGGTTAAATATAATGGTGCAAAAATAAAACATAATCATGATGATTGAGTTTAACGCCGCTTTTATTAAACTGCATTGAATTGCGCAATATGAATCTGCAGTTCTAGAATGGGTTTGGTTGTGTACTTGTTTAATCAGTAGAACGGTAAGTAAAGTTGTGTTTATTATTGTAGAACGTGTGTTTTTACGCTTCGAAGTCTAGCACATGCATTATACTATTTAAATGTTTTTAAAAGATAAATGAATATATGTAATTATATCGAAAAAATATACGATTCCAACAACGAGCAATAAAACGTATGTACTCAGGAGTAATAAAAAACGAGGCTTTACAATTATAGGCAGGTATGTGCTTCATTGCAAAATTGAAGCAACATCAAGAAAACGGAGATGACGTCACATAAATTTTTACTACAATTACAGTGCGTTAAAATTGATGCTACCCTAGAAAAAAAACTGATTGACTAAAATAAATAACATTAAATATTAGTGATTGTATGGGCCTGTAAAAACAAGGCTGCAACATTTTACAAAATGTTCACCGCTGCGGACATACATGGAAAAGGTAATTGCATTTTTCGGCACAGTATATTATATTTATGCTTTGCATGCATCGTCTTTAGAATGCTATGATTTCTAGACAGCTAACAAGTGGATAATTTTCCAGGGTATTCTAGTTGCAGAAATACGAGTACTCTAAATTATACTGCGTAAAAATTATTTTAATTTTCCATTTGAATGGTTAGATAAGATATTTGATTATGTAATGGCTAGTGATTAAAATAATTTAAAAAATTCTTAGTAAATACATCTTAAAAACTATACATTACGTTTTAAGTTCAGCATTGAAAGCAAAAATTAAAATCAGTTTCTGACCAAAGATTTTAAAATAATTGTAAAAATTAGAATTATTATGCATATAACACTGTAGGTAAAAGCAACATAGTAAAGTCATTTTAAAATCAATTTTGAATTAAAATCAATGTGGGAAGGAAACATTCCCGGAAACATTACAACATGTTTATTAATAGCCATTACTGAAACTTCTTTGTTTAACCTGGTTAATAAAAATAAGCTCAACGCCAATCAACTGCTAATTCAGTTTTTAGCACTTAAAAACTAATACAAATATCATTACTGTATTGCTCGCTCTGCGTATACGATGCGATGCGAAGGGTTTGCAAACGTCTTGGCTTCAATAGTCTTGACAAGACCAAGAATTTTGAAATCTAGACTAACAATAATTATCTTGCAATTTCAAAACGTTTACAGTCAATACCTTTACAAGTCTTGAAGATTCAAGAGTTTTGAAATCAAGATGAACAACAATACATCCGCAATAGAAAGTGATACATGAATTTCCACTAAGTTCATAACATGTGACGATCTTAGAATTACAGGTGTCACAGTGTCTACCTACCGCTGCAAGGTAAAATACAAAAAATACTGAAGTTGTATTAAAATCATTACAGTTCGTCAGGCCCGGATCTAGGAATTTTTTTCGGGGTGGGCAAATGTAAAAAATACACCACATTATTGTGTTTTTTTGAATTTTCCCGTCTTATCTACAATGAATAATTAATTCTCGGGGTGGGCAACTGCCCGGATGCCACCCCCTTGGATCCGGGCCTGCAGTTCGTATTTCAATTAATCAAGCACCATTTAGATGCGGATCCCAGATTTTATTGTGCTTTAGTGAAGCCAAACGTTTTTCTACTTTTAATCGTGTTTTTTGAATACATTAAAAATTTGAGCATTTGAGTTGTCTTCCACTAACATTGAAAATATTGTGACAGCATCTTTCGAATTTGGAAAGGAATGTTTACAGTATTATTTCAATTTTGATGACTTCAAGTATTTTAACCTATTAATGTAAGTTATTCTTTAGAACACAATTTATTTTGTAAAAGATTTTTAAATTTCAAAAATAGTTTTACACTTTTATTCGGAGCACGTCCGATCGAAGGGATCATGCCTGATTGAGTCGTTTCAATATTACTTACTTCCTAAATATTTTAATGCTATTTATTATGCAAAACGGCTGATCATTGGAAATCCCCAAAAATGCCACATTATGCCACAAATAAAGTTAGACACGATAACGGGATTTTCAGGAGGAAACCATCTACCTATATAAAGCATTCGAAATCCGGAACACTTGAAAAAAGTGTAAGGTGACAAGACTGTCGTTTTGGACAAGCATAAAAAGGCTGCTTCTATTTTGTTCTGAATACTAGCAATCGAAGAAGCTCTACGTTAATGCCTACAATGAAAAAATAAGACATTCAGTGTCAGTACTGATTCAGGTCTTAGCAACACTGCTTTTGTAGTTGTTTGAGGCCGTGTAATAATTGAATCGTTTGTTGAACTGGATACCTCATCAGTATTAGTGAGCTGAGGTGCATTTTGAAAACAATAAACGTAACAAACCTAAACTAGGTTAGCATTTCCTGTTTCCATAATGGCTTTTTTGTAATTGATTTTTTGTAACCAGAACAAGAGTTCTACATAAAAAAGAAATAAAAAATACTAAAATTAACTCAAAAAGGTAATGCAATTAGTTTAAAGACATCTATAGTCAATATGTCACTGCGAAAATTATTGTAGATTCTTTTCTCTCTTAAGCAGTAATAAAGCTTGTGAAATTCTATTTCCCACTTTTCCACTGCAGTGTCCACCATTATATTTGTTTTAAAAAATGTAAATTGACTTTTTCCAAAAATTTAGTTTTTCCAGGTTTATGGTAATGCACGAGATTACATTTTAAAAATATAAGGAAAACAAAAATATTATTCTGTATTTTCTTTTATCATTGCGTTTTTTGAAGTTTAACGTCATGCAATATATAGTTTAAGAGCTAACATGCCATCCGGCGAAGTTACCCAGCTTTTCCAAATTGCGATTTCTAAAATATTTCCAAAAATTGCGGAATGCACCATAATATAGTACTTGAATTTACATAATAATTAAATAGCTTGTCATGTAAATCTCTGCTTCCTTTAAAGTTTTCGTAGGCAAACATTAACAGGTAAATGAACTCTACCAAATCCTTATTTTATTCAGAGTGTATGATAAATGTATGATACTCATGTGTCGAAAATTAGAATTTTTCCTAAATATCTTGGAATGTTCAATTAGGTTACACAAACTATGCAGTTGTTATCTGTGAGGACTAATATTCCGAAGCGGTAATTTACTTAAATTATTTTGCGCTATCAGCGCACAATTCTAAATTAGTAAGCTTGTCTTGGATTGCTTTATTAATGCATAACTTAATTGCAAAAGTTAAGTCTACATTAAATTCGTATAAATACCACAGTAAGAACTGGAAATCTACTTATTGTTTAAAATACATGAGGTCAAGTAAATAACACAAGTTAAATAATATAGTTGAAATAGTTTGGCATCTTTTCCTGGTTACTTAATGACCCGTAATATTTTGCAATTTAAAAATCATTTCGAAAATATGAACCCGCAGCCTGACTCTGTAACCTAATATCTCATAGCAAAATTTAGGGCAGATCCGACATTTGTAAATTCTGCAACAATTAGAATTATAAGAACCAACAAATAATCAAGGAATGTTAACGAAATAATCCGTTAGTTAACTTTATATTTTCACCAGCACTGTTTTACATTGAGCAAAATAGAATTTACTATTTTGACCAATAAGATTTCCTAAAAAATCTACATTCGATATTTCTACCAGGCAGTCATTGTGATAGTATTTGAAAAATAATTTTTACTATTTTCAAGGCAATGAAAAAGCGAATGGAATGAACTTAAAGTAAGAACTGCAAAAGTAGAAATTTGTTGATTTTAAAACAAATCGAAATCATGTTTTTTTTTTAAATTTAACGAGTGTAAAGCATAATACATCGTTTAAAAGATCAAGCATTATAAACATTTTGTATTTTTATTTTTATGTTAAGCCCATACAACAGCTTCTAGGTCTAATGTTAGGAAAAATTAAATGCTATTTGAAAAACTGTTTTCTTTGTTTGAGTTAATTGGATTCTAATAATTGTTACCCTTCGAATGGTATTTCTTTTGTCAAAATCAGTCATGTATTTCAAACAGCTGTTAAATTATGTAGTAACATTTATGCAACAATTTAAATGTGCATACTAATAAAATCGAACGGAAAAAATTAAGATAATTTTAGAAGTCGTATTAAAAATTAAAAATATTAAAAATTATTTTATTAAATTGTTTTATACATTTAAATGTCGGTAACTTATACACATTCGTTTTTTGTATCATCTATAACATTGTCATAACAACTTAATCTTTCAATTTTAATTCTGAAAGAACAAACTAAAAAATCTAAACGGCGTTGATTTACTTCAATGCGGGAACACAGCTGCAACTGAAATCCAAACAATTGATGAATCAATTTCTTGAGGTCACAACCACTGACCAACAAAATTTAAAAACTTTGTCGAATCTAAATGTTATTAAAACAAATGGTTACAATATGAATTATACCAATTCCAATGCCAATGCGTTAAGTAAAATGATGCCGTCCAGCGATGCACCCGGGACGATCGCACTCACTGCGCTTGCACCCGTGCTATTCTCACATTTCTCACTCACACCAAGGCAATATTTGCCCCTATAAAATATTGTAGCCAAAACTCCGTCTCTTACAACTAGTTGTCTTTTAAGCTGGCTCCTGGATATCCAAGAAATGTTAGCATTGCTATCATAGTTAGCAGATCAAGTGCTTTAAATTTCCAATTGTTAGCAGGTTTTTCTTAAAACCCGCCTCCTAATGGCTGAGCTTTTGGAAAGACTACAGAGTAGAGTTGTGAAAATGTAAATGAGACAAGTGCCTTGCTTCGCAATTGCTGCTAAATACTAGAATGTACCCTTCTGTTGTAACTGTTAAAAAAGAAATCGGTGTCGCGTCTAGAAAAAATTGAAACACAGCGAATTTGCTTCTGGCGCACAACTGAAGTATATGGATTTGGTCCTTCACCGGCGAAACATGGTTTCAAACAATCACAAGAACGAAAACAATAAATATGGTTGTGTTAAATAAAACTTCAATCAACGTTATGTTTAACCTGAGTGGTGTGTACTGTGTGTAGAAGACTGCTTGCAATACCAAATTTGCTCACATATTTGTGTAAATTATTCAACATACAGTTTTTGGTATTTAAATTAATTTAACATCCAACTACATCGTATAATTGGTAGAAATTTGTAAAGACATTTACTAGATTGAGTTGCAAATTTGGTATATTTATCTACCTTTAGATTTGATTTTGTAGACTAACACTAGGGTTTGCAAAATGGTTAAGGTAGTAGAGACTGGAAATAAAATTAAATCATATAGAAACATGGGCATTACTAATACAACTTTTGCTTAGGATTCATTAAAAAACCAGTACATACGCAAACACTAAATAATATGCTAAATTAAATTCTGCACGTAAGCATACCGCATTGTGAGGCCAGATAAAAATTACAGGAAAGTTGCAGGAAATATTGTCTTGTAGTTCAAATAGAGCGTAATATGAGTAAAGTCTAACGCCACACAATTGTAAATACAAATGCAAGCAGCTCTCAACGCACAATGTTGAATTGTTGTCGTAAATTGAACGACCAGAATCATTACAAAATTGAAAGGTTAACATTATAACTACAAAAAGTATTGCAAAGAGAATGTCCAAAAATGACGTTATCGGTAGGGTCAATATGTCTACTTGTGAGCTGATGACATTTTAGGTTAAATATAGCCATTTACGCGATGATTTTTCTTACAACAGATCGGTTATAGGAGTGTGTAAATTTTAAGCGATAAGGTATATTGCTAACTTCATGTTTATTAATAACGTTGGTAATTTTGATAGTGGTTTCTATAATATCTGCTTTAATATGATGCAATGTCATATTTGAATTGATAAAAAGATATTCATATAAGTTACGTAATGATCGTATGTTTGTATCCTACAATGATATAATTAATCTATCACCTGTATTACTAGCATTAAAAGCAAAAAAATATTACGAGACTGATTTTACTTGTGAGATAATTTTGCAGTTTAATTACTGTTTAATAATAATAATGAAAACATTCCCCAATTGTCTGGTCAATATTAGAAAACTTCTGGTTGGAATTTAAATTTGCAGTATATCACATAATATTTAAAAAGGATGTGAGACGAATTTTGACATGGTATACGTAGAAATTCGACATGCGCCAAATTAAACCCCAGCCATAGACTTGATCTGTTTATATCATGCAGTAAAATAGAATTCCTATTGAAAAAGAAAATTAGTAGTCACTTTGAAAAAACAATTCATAACTAAAAGTTTGGTTTAATCTCTTAAAAAAATGCCTATTGTACGCATTTAAATTCTGGTATCAAAATTCACTTTAACCTAAATTCCAAAGCACATACGACTTTTTCAATGGGTTTTAAATTTACGAGTTCAATTTTAATTTTGAGTTACTTGACAGGACAGCTATTTGACGATAATTGTTAATATTAGGAATACTGGTTACGAGGTGACCTTATTTCTTGCAAAATGCGTTTTAGGATCCAAGTTCTTGGAAACATTGCTAGGTATATCTTTATGTTCATTTATTTAAGTTAACACGTATTTAAGTTGACCGATTCGTACATAAGGCAACATGTACAATCAAGCAAATATCACTATGTGGTTGTACTTCTATATTCTGCCGTAATTCATTTCAATATATAATATTTTAGTTATTAGCTTAATGTTATGCTGAGCACCTGATCTCCTTCACAAGGCTTTAAAAACCTCTTTGCAAACTTCAGAACGGGGCTTCGATGTGTAAGGGTGGTATTTTAGTGCTTCAGTGAAATACTCGAAAATGGAATGGAAATACCTAATTTGACTTTACTTGTATATCCAGTCATAATTTAATTTACATCCAGTGATAAATACTTCACGTACATAATTTTTCATACAGTCATATATTTAGAGACAATATAGCCACCTATACTTGTTTTATCTGACTTACTTGTAGTTAAATAGTTTATTATTGTATATATAATAATTATTTCAAATATAATTATTATATTATTTTGTTTTATATCACGTTTTTTCATTGCATTTATCAACACTACTTCTTTTTTAAACAATTAAAGTTAATTTGGTCTTCACATTAAACATTTTTCAATTTCTAATATTGTGTTTATATTAGAAATGTAAAATTAAATTTGCAACGAACTTAAAATAATTACACTTACGCTGTACTTTTTTATACTACGCTCTAAAATTTGAAAATGAAAAGCAAAGCATAACAACACTGACAAGGGAATGGTTTTACATGTAGCCCGTCGATTTCAATGAATTATGTCTACAAAAATCAGGCTACTTTTAAAAAGTGGGGATCTAAAGTAACTCGAGTGCATTTTGCGTTGTTCGGTCACAATCGCCCGCCAAAGTTTAAAAAAATTTAAATTTTATACTGACTTGTTATGTCTTACAATATTAGAATTCGATATGTATAATCCTTGGTTAGATGTAAAAGCAGTCACGTCCAGGGTTACTGTGGTACACATAGTGTTGTATAACCTTTCCAATAATTTTTTATAAATCTTAAACTATGAATAGGAAAGCAATGATTTTGTATTTGAACTATAAGTCTATTGCAATTGTGCAACAGTGATAAAAGTTTCTTTATCTTATGATATATACATTCCTTTCGTTAGATATTTGTTACTCGTTACTTGCACTTTATTCAAACTTAGTAAATTAATTAATTTATGTAAAATTAATTTCAATCTACATCAATACATATTTTACATCAAAATTGTGTTTTAGAAAGATAAAGAATGTGGCAAATTTGAATTAGGACTTCAACTTTAAGTAGTTTTTATAAAATTTAAGCCAATATTGGTTCTATAAAAATTGTTGTAAGACCCGTTTTAATTTTGTGGTGATTTTAGTTTCGACAAAATTTTAAATCATTTATTTGATTTCAATATTTAAAACTGTTTTAATTACATTTTAGGTGTCCATAAAATCATAACAGTGAAACAGGTCAACGTTTTGATTTTAGTTTCACTTCTTATAGGAAACCAAAATTTAATTAATTACAAATTTGCAAAACATGTATTGTCCCGAAATAATCACAAATGATAAATCTTCTCTTATTTTTATTTTGTTGTTTGAATAATAAAAAGATCGCTCATTTTTTGTTAAAAAAAAACATTTTAAATTAGGAACGAATTGAAAATTGCATGGAAAACAAAGTGCCTGAAGTTTTTAAATGGAAGATACGATACAGCAAATGGAAAATCATAGTTTAATAGCATAGTTCCGAATTTATCGCAGTCCTTCTACACAAAAATTGTTGATTTTACAAACTTTTTGTTTCGAAAACTAGAAAAGCAACTTTTACGTATGTTTATATTTTGTTTTAATAGCTTAGTTTGAGAAACAACTGTTAAGTCACAAAACCCTTTACAGTGAATACCTAATTAAATTTACCGCATGTATGTAAGACTAAATTCACTCAATTAAAACATTGAATTTATGATATTTGTGAAAAATTTAAGGGAAGGTATTGATTAAATACAGCGGATAACCTATCTGTCAAAATTTTACAATTCAAATGTGATATTTTACCTCAATAAATTTATTTTTAACTTCCAAGGATTTATGAAGATATTTGAAGACTTTTTTAATTTTGTCACTAATGGCCACACCTAACATAAGAATGACGTCATATGTGAACGCTTTCTCTTGTTCATTAAATTCGAAGTCTACAAAAGTACAGCATTATTTCCAACGACTTCTTGTTTTTAATAAACTTTACCCCTTCCACAATTAATATAACGTCCTTTCTGAACGCTCGTAGTTGTCGCTAAATCAGAAATCAGAACCCAATTTTATGTATGACATCACCTGTGACTCTTTGTTTTACTGAAGTCAACCCTTTTTATAAAATACGCCTTAGTATTTTAACACTTGCTTTGACCACTAAATTTGCAGCCACCCAAAACATAACATCACTTGCGTTAACATCTCATTGTTACTAAGTTTTACCCCACCCCCAAGTATAACATTACTTGTGCAAACTGTTTTGTTGTAATTTTATTTCCATTTCCTCTTTTATGCAACACTATATGTCTAGACGTCATTTGTACATATACTGATATACTTCTTTTCCTGTCTGTCCTAAAGACATGATTATTAATTTCGAATTGGTGCAGTGTATCTTGCTACAGTTGTACTGCCGCTTAAAATGTTAAGGCACAAAACATCTACACCATTGCCACAAATTATCTTTGTTTCTTGGAGTCAACATAACAAATGTATAAACTCTTGTAAGGTATCCAGGTCTGTAAAAGTTTCCACTAGAAAGGCGTACTAAAGAGTCGATTTGATTTCCAAGTTTTCAATAACTTAACTAGAGTTTTAATAAAAAAACGACAAAATTTCAAATAGGGATTGTATCCATAGTATGTTTAATTGTTACGTTTAGATGACCTCAATTGTTTACGAGTTTTAAAAGCCGTTTTAAAGTAATTACTACAAAATCCCATATTAAATGTGATAGAGTTCTCAACCTAAAGTATCTTTTGTACACGTGTTACATTTATTTATAAGCTTGTCTACAAAACATATTTTTTTTTCAGATAATGTTAGACATATCACAGCAGAGCTACATTGCGGTCAAACATTAAAAGAACTTTAACACTTTTAAATTCATCCACACACTGTAACAATCATTGTGAATAAATTAGTGGAAATTCAAAATAAAGCAAAGTTCTTGCAGATTTGCTGTACACGGCAATATGGTGTAGGGCGTAGGGCGTGGGGGTACTACTTTTAGTGATGAATCTAGTAATTCAGTTGATTAATTTGAAATAGAAAAATTTAACGTTTTTTTTTCGTAACTATAATTATTTCAAATTTGTTAATCTAAAATGACTATTCAAGCATTGACGCGGTATATTATTATGCATTTAACCCAGTTTTTGATTGACGTTATTAAAGTGTAACAGCAAAATATTAGTTTTACGCAAACAACTTTGTTTATACGCTTACTATTTCATATAATTATCACAATATTACGATCGAATCACGTTGCTTAATTTGCCATTTAATTGGGAAGCAAAGTTCCAAAAGTTGAGTTTTGTAATTGCTGTTGATCTCAAAAATGTAAGAAATTCCTTACATTGTAGTCATTAAAATTAAATAATTCATCATTAAAAATGTTTCTTTAAAGAACCGCAGCTTATTTTTTCATTGAAAGAGATAGAACTTAATTGTTCGACATTTGTAAAAAATTAGCAGTTTGTTAACATGGTTTTAACCAGGGAAGAACCCTCACAAAGCTGTCCGATAGGGTGCCACAGTATTGACTATCGGAAAAGAGCATCGGAATTTCGGACATTTCCGA